>JACGAQ010003376.1:0-29659 GCA_014119065.1 Orius insidiosus | reverse complement strand
CCTGGAACAATTTGTGCAAGTCACTTCATATACAACATTTTTCTTTTCATTTAAATTGCATGTTTTTTAATAGGTGGAAAAAGTTTATTAACTCCCGTTTGTCATTTTGTGTGTTATTTTAATATTATTTTTTATACATTCCTGTTTCATTATTTTTTCGATGTTTTCAAAGGCCGTTTATGTAAGTAAACTACAAAAATTTGTTCTACCCCAAACGACACTGTTTTCTAATTGTTCAGGCAGATTGCCACATAGTTTTTGTCGGACTAAATTTGAAATTTTTTAATTAATTGTGCAGGGTAATGAAAATTTTTAAATTTGTCTGCAATTTTCTTAATATTTTATCCCAAAAAATAGGGTCACTAATAGTGAGAGATCTCATTAAACAGTTTTTTAGAAGGTTCGTGGGCGACTCAGGAGAATCATCAATTTTAAATCACAACATCCTTACCATATAAAAACGAACCTTCTGCACCTACTGCACAATGAGAGTAACACTTTAAAAGAATAACTTTAGAAAATTCAAAAAAGACCAAAAAGCGTAAATAACAAGGGTGCAAACGAAAAGATAAACAGTATATATGACAACATACTACAATTAATTTAAAAAAATAAAAATAAAAAAAATAAATAAAAAAAAAAATAAATAAAGTGTATGTTAACCTTTCCCTTTGTAGGCTCCTTTAAACTCAATTTTTCTAAAAACATGGAAGGGCCACCCAATAAAAAGAAAGTTAAATTATGGTTAAATTGGATATTACACTAATAATTCTTTTAACTTTTTAGATTTCGTTATTTCATGAGTTGTTTTTAAAAATCTTAAAAAACTTTTTATTTAAATTTTACCCATATTGTTCTGGTTCCAAGTTAGAGTGGCAACATTGCTCTCAATTAGAAACCGTCGATGACTTTGAATTTTTTTTACTATTCTTCCACGTCGATTTTCCTTTTAAACCTAAATGACAAAATGATCTACAAAAAAAGAGAAAAAATGTAATAAAGCTTAAAGTATAAGGTCTTTTCAAGTGTTCTGTTTTTTAAAATATCATCGACCTAGGTAATTTTACCAAAATTCCTCAAAAAATACAAATTTAATTAAATTTTTCTTACCTTTTTAGTCTTCTTTTAATCTAGTCACATCATTGGATTATTCTTAAAATATGTTTTTTTTAATCGTGATCTCGTTACCTTACGTCTAGAGTTACCTCTTGGACTCAAAAACTTGTATGTAGCCGTATATTTGTCATCCAAAAAAATCTAAAAAAGTAAGTACTAGCTAATTTTCGTACCAAAATAAAAATGTAACTTACCTTAACAAATTTTTATAGACTGCCCTGAAGATGGAGGTGAAAAACCTCCAAAACATGTTGGCTAAATAAAATTTAAGAAAAACCAAAACCGTCCTAGATTTATCCTTTATTTCGTCAACGAAATTTTACTCGTTTTTCAAGACGTCCAAGCAGTCAATGCCGAAAACGAATGCAATTTTGATACGTGCTCTGAATCGGAGGACTCGGAAGATGTATTAAAACAGTAGTGCAGAAATAAAAATTCCTGAGAAGCCAACTCTTGAAAGTACCGCGGTAACTTATTTTGGAGGCTACCTCGTTAAAAAGACTATCGAAAAATTCAAGTGCGCGAAATGTGAAAAAGATCTTCAAAATTCTCAAAGAGGGCTGATGGACAGCGCCATGCAATTAATATATAAGGGAGTTCATATCAACAAAAAAAAACTTTCTTTAACTTACCCATCCGATGAAATAATTTCAATAATAAACACTTCTTTAAATATTTTTTTCCAAAAAGTTCCCTAAGTATTTTGTCCACAATTCATTATGTAAATTATTTTCAAAAAATTAGGTCATCAATCGTCAATACTACTTTCTGTGAAGATCATTTGGAGTATCTAATTAAATTACTAATAAGAACAAAATTATTTAAAGAATGCAAAAATCTTAATAGAAAACATAGCCATAGTTCTGGGAAGACAAAATTAAAAAAGTTACAAAACCAATAGATACCAATAGTAGCTACATATTATATTTTATTGGAAACATTCACTATTTTTTGTAGGTATTTTTTTATTTTTTTTTTTTTTTTTTGTTGAATTAATTCTAAAAAATGTTAACTTTGATCGTGTAACATGTTGAGTAGGTACCACTAAGCCACCATATTACCCACAAATACCCGAATATATTTGTGCATAATAATATGTATGCACGCATCTGTGTCATTTTTAAAAATTGATATACATTAATTTTATTACCTACATATATATCTAAATAAAGTAGGTATAAACCAAAAATAGTGTTAAGGAGGGAGGGTGGGGGGATCGCTGCGTGGCTACCTCCGCGATGGTGATCCTGGATGGCCGGGGTTGCATTTTGAGTTTTGACATCTTGCAATCTTGGCTTGCCAAAAGCCACTGCTGGTGGCTTAGTGCATCAACACAAAATGTTAAATTATATATAATAATAATAATAAAACTCAATGTAAAAAAAAAAACGTCTAAATAATAATACTGTAAGTTATTTTTTAAGATATGTAATTTAAAATTATCGATATATTTTAGAATTCGTTAAGAAAAGTAGGTGTGTTTCTTAAAAATCGTAGAAAAAAAAAAAAATAAACGGGCGAGTAAAGGCGGGGTGAGTCGGGAAATAGAGTTCAGTAGTTCAGAAGGGTGTGGGAAAGAAAAAACAAAATCTTCCTTCACGGATCCGTCGGCCGGTCGGCATCCGGGCACTTCTCCCCTACCCCTATTTGCCACTTCCCCTCTTTGCCATGGTGTGGCAACTTCCAAGGGGGTGGGGAACGTTCGAGGTCGCACTCGCGGAGCGTTTTGATGCCCACCGCGCACTCAAGTGAGTCAGACGTATAACTATTTTTCGATTTAGAACTCTCCCAAGGAATATCTTTCTGGGGTTTTGTTGTGGTGCTATCGATGGTTACCTCTATGCGATTGGTAAATCCGCCTATGGTAATGGTACGCCTATGGTAAACGCCTATGGTTTTCTGGACGTGTTCCACACATTCTAATTTAGTAATAGAGCAGCTACTGAATTTTTTCGGTTTGTAATAATATTTTATCAGACAATCGTCGGCTCCTTCACTTTTGAAAATCTAAAAAAAATATCGTTGTCAACTGCTTTCTCAACCGATTAAAATTAAATCGTTTATTCATACGTCATTATTACTCATTTCATTTCATTTCTGTATTTTTGGGCGTACACAAATTGACTGCCGCTAATCCCGGTATTATTTTTTCGTACCTGCTAAAAGTACAAATTGACTACCGTGTATTTCTTATCAATTGTCCAATTGACTCCCGTCTAAAATCCTTCACTAATCCTAAGCAGGTATACAAAATGGAAATGTTATTTTTTTCACTATCACAGTTTTATCAGGCGAGAAGTTGCATGTTAGAATGGAAAAAATCACGTTAGGAACAAATAAAAAAGGACGGCGTAGAACTCATCTCTAATATGCCAACAGACGACCGAGTCAATCAATATGCTGTCAAGGGCCAACGTGTTGCTGCCTATGTTGTGAATTTTTCTAGCGACTGGCGACGTATGAAGTTCGATCAACTCCTTTTGTGAAACAGAGGAAAATCCGAAACGAGTAGGTAACACGTATTTTTCGAAAGATTAAAGAACGGAATGGCAAAAGTTACTTAGATACTTGATGCTCATAATCGAGTCCGATCGATGCAATTAAGGCGTTTGAATTTTCTGTTCTTAGTTTAATCAAAAAATTACCGGTGTTAGTATCACTGTCCTTGATGCAGACTTCTTCATTGACACATTGTTCATTGTTTTTATTTTTATTTATTTTAATAATTTTATTTTTTAAGACGTTTCACATAGTAATTGTCTTAAGTTTTTGAAATAGAAAAAAAATACTCAATGAAAACTAAGTTAGTAGTAGTAAAATACCTATTGAATACAACATAAGTTAATTTTTTAATTTAAATAATACCTATGCCTAGGTATTATTTGAAAATAAGTATATTATTTAAATTAAATGTTTATTTTTTTTACTTTTTAAGAGTCAGAGGGAAACTTTCTTAATGTTTATTTGGTTCATGATCAAAAAAATGGTGAAAAACCATTAAAATCGTCGTGGTTTTCTTTGAAAACGACACCGTACCACCAATTTTAAAATTATGAAAAAATTGAGGGCTTTTCTAATATAAAAGGAACAATAAATTTTTTCCAATGCTTACAGCAGTATGGCCAACTAGCATAGTCACAGGTGTACATAATATTAAATTTTATTACATTTTATTACAGGGGTAACTTCATTATCACAATACAAACAAATAAGCAAACAAATTAAAATTTTTTCGAAATTTAATTTTTTCGAAGAATTAAAGAAATTGCAAATCGACATTCGTGCGAAAATTGCATCGAGTAGTACCAAAAAGATTTAAGACGTTCTGATGTTAAAAAAAAGAAATTTGGTTAACAAAAATAATTTCCAATTTGAAAATAAAGAAATATCGATCTATTCTTACATTAAATTAGTGTCTAACAAGCTTGCTATAATTAACAAAATTAATGAAATAGTTTCAAGAAATAAGGAGAAATTAAAATTTAATAATGTTTATATTATAGGTAAAATAAATTTATATGTAGTAAATTTGACGTTGATAATTAAGTTGATAAGGGAGTCAATTTGACAATTGGAAAAAACACGGGAGTCATTTTGACATTTGGGAGTCATTTTGACATTTGGGAGTCATTTTGCAAAACTATACGGGAGTCATTTTGTACAGAGGATTAGGGTTTGGGAGTCAATTCGTCGCCGCCCGTATTTTTAAGTAAAATACCTACTAAGTAGATTTTTTCAAGTTCATTTATACCTTTCCTTAGACGAATATTAATTCTATCAACTATTTACAAAACACCCAAGGAGAGCTTTCCGGAGAAATTATGTAACTGCGGCTCAAAGGGACACCTTTCAGAAGAATGCAACTTTAAAAATCGAGGTATCAAATGTTTCAATAGCAATCATTCGAAAATCACGTTTCAAACGATTGTCCTCTTCGATCTTTGGAAAGGGTATCTCAAAACGCACTTCTTCCTCCGCCTATTAAATCTACGTATTACGTCACTAATTGTGAACAACATCCGAATTCTCATCCGATCTCTCATTTTTATCACCCTACGTCTTCTATGCTCATAGATGTCTCGATGCAAAATCAAACATCATCTGCGATTCTTGATACAGGCTCCGATTTGAATCTTATCTTTACGTTTCTTCTCAACACTTGAAACGACTCCACTCGGACCAGGCATCAAATTAGTGTCTTGGCCCCCCTGAATTTTTCACGAAAAAGTTTCAAATGCTCGACCATCATTTCTCAGAACTCATACGAGATTGTTTTTCACGTCGTAGACGATAGTTTAACGAATCACGACATCCTCTTGGGAAGAAATTTTCTTAGCACAGTTAAAATATCAATCGAAGAAGGTTACGTCTCAATTGAAAAACCAAACGTACCTCAATGCGAAATCTTTAAAATCGATATTCGTGACGACGATGAACCTTAAGTTCGAAATCCAATGCTTCACGATTACTTCGAAAATGAAAAATGTACTCCTCTCGAACATCTTGGCCCGCTTCCTTCAACGCCAAAAGGTTACAAATACGAATCGTACATCTTCGCTGTGACAGACGCCTTCTCGAAATTTTCCTGGCTATCCCCTACGAAAACGACAAACGCTACGGAAGTAATCGACAAATTGGAACGAACGGCGACAACTTTTGGTTTTCCTGTACGCCTTATCTCAGATCGAGGAAATGCTTTTACGTCGACGGCTTTTAAGGATTTTTGTACAACCAACAAAATTCACAATGTGGAAATAACGACGGGAGTACCTCGTGGAATCGGACAAGTCGAACGTCTCAACCGAACTATCACCCCGCTCCTTTCAAAGTACTCTATAGAACGTCCCGAACGATGGTATCAACATCTTCCATTAGTTCAACGTGCGTTGAACCTACTATCGTGCGATTAAAATGACACCCTTTAAACTTCTTTTAAGAACTTATATTAAGAGTCAAACTTTTACTTTTTGTAAATCAGCGCTCTAAAAGAAATCATTTTGTGAAACTTTTTATACTTTTTTATGCTTGTGCTCAAATCTCATTTTGTAATGCCGCCCCGGCTGTACAATTAAAATTAAAATAATAACTTCTTTTTGGAGTTCACATGAATCAACCAACGAAACTGAAAGCACTAATCGAAGAAGAATCATCCACACTTTCACCAAAGAACGCCCGGAAGAACGAGACGAAGTATAACGAAACATACTACGAATTCAAGAAGAACGAAAGCGTACGTACAACCGCCGTAGACGCCGCAACACTTACGAAGCCAACGATATAGTCGCCACCAAACATACTCAGTTTCAACAAGGCAAATTGAAACCCAATATTTAGGCCTTAACGTCATAACAAAAATTCGCGATCCAGACAGATACGACGTACTAAAAAGAAAGCAACGTCGAAGGTCCAGCATTTACGTCAACGGCTGTTGACCACATGAAGCCTTGGAAGAGCAAGATGCTACGAAAGATGGCCACGCCGACAAAACATCGTCCGGGACGGACGATTAACCAGGATGGCCGAATGTAGGAATGGTGGCCATCTCCGCTAATTCGGCACCCGGAGATTCCGCCGAAGCGCCACCGTCGGCTTTATAATCACATGTTACATAATGTTATTATTTTATAGTTTTCACTTTTCTCAGTTTAATAAAAGTAACGAACGTGAACGCCATTTTCTTCGAAGATCTTTTCAAAGTTTAAACGAATCCAAATTTATCTCGTTGATCTTTTATTTTTTTGTGGATTATTAAAACGATCTCTTAATAATCCCACATAGATATAAAGAAATTACGAAAACTTACTCGCTGTACGTATTATTAGAAATTATGTATGTTATATTATAACTTTTAAGGTAAAATTACTTCTGATATCGTAAGACTTAATTCGTTTTTCTTATTCCTTTCTATTATTCTATTTAATTCGAGATAAGTACTTATTCTTGTAATTTTGTGTGATTGAAACAATTTTCTTATGATTACTGCCTCTCTTCCAAAATTTTTTGAGAATTTTGATTTCGTCTCCTCTGATGCTCAGCGCAATTTCAATGTAGGACGAGCAAGCGGAGGGCTACTGACTTTGTATAAAAAATCCTTGCCTTTTCAATTCACTGTTCTTGAAACCACTTTCTTTTGGATTCTTTTGTTAATTAAATCTGATATACACAACTTTGTCATATTTTCAGTCTACGTGGGCTTCATTCGACTTCGACGTTTTCCTGCCACTATTTTCGTCAAAATTATATGAATTATCGTCATTGTACCCTGATTTTAAGATAATCATTTGCGGCGACTTCAACGCCAGAATCGCAGATCACAACGACGTCGATAGTGAGGCCCTTGAAGGCTCAATTTTTTTGGACTACAGAGCCTCTCTTGACCAGCATGTCAACCCAAATGGCAAAAAGCTCATCCCAATACTTGAAAATTTCGATCTCATCCTTTGTAATGGCCGCGTACATTCTGATTTCCCAGCCCAATTCACGTTCATCGCCCACCGGGGCAAAAGTGTTATTGACTTCGTAATGATAAATTACAACACAGCACATTTGTGCTCTGGTTTTGATGTTATAAATTTGGCCTCAGATCATCTGTTGTGCAGACTGACTCTTGACCTCTCCAACGACAATACCTGTATGGTACCAGATGAAGCTGTAGCTTACGAATCTATTTCCAAATCATTTAACGAAAGTAATGTCGAAGTCTTTAGTGCGCTCCTAAACTCGATGCCAGAAATATATTTTTTTTCACGTTCTGTCAATGAATTAAGCGATAATTTCATCTCCTCTGTCGCTTCAGCCATGTACCGGTCGGGAATCCTAAGAAAAATCTCAATTAAAAATGAACTCCCACCCAATTTAAAGACCCCTTGGTTTAGTAAGGAATGTAAAATTAAAAAAAAAGCTAGTACGCCAAAGTTATAGGAAATTTAAATCGGGTAAGTGTAGCGTCGAAGGTTACTTAGCACTTAAAAAAGAATATACCTCCCTAGTCCGTGCCTCAAAAAAATCCTATTATCATGACCTAACAGAAAAATTTAGAAATGTCCACAGTTCCTCTGATTTTTGGAACTTAGTTAAGCGATGTAACTTTAGCCGTAACGTAAACCCTATTAAATTATGTGATTGGGAAAAATATCTTTTATCATTTTATGGAACAAATGTGCCCTCTCCCCGTCAAGAGTTTATGGGACCCCCTCACCCCACGCTGGACTCACCCTTTTCTCTCAAGGAATTGATAGAAGCAATTAAGAGAGCCCCAATAAAAAATCCTCAGGCACCGACTTAATCCCATTTGAATCCTTCAAATTGCTCCCTCCTGCCTGGACTCACTACCTACTAGACCTATTCAACCAAATATGGCATGAAGAGGTAATTCCCACAAATTGGGTCTTAACTAAAATGATTTTTTTATTCAAAAAGGAGACCCTCCTCCCCGTAAATTATAAACCGATTGCGCTTCTTAACTGTATGACTAAACTTTTCACCTCCTTAATCAACAAAAGACTCTATGCCTGGTCAGAGGAAAACCGCTTAATCCCCAACGAACAATTTGGGTTCAGAAAGAACACTGGCTGCTCAGAGGCAATTTTCACCTTAAGCTCTGCCATCAATATACAACTTCGGCACGACAAAGGAAAAGTTTTTGTCATTTTTGTTGATCTGGAAAAAGCTTTCGACTCGGTGAACCATGACCTCCTATTTAGTAAACTTCACACCATGAACGTAAGTCCCAAGGTGATTAGGGTGATCCGGAACCTTTACGACTCGGCAAAAATCCTGGTGACGTCCAGAGGAGCAAACTCGGGTCCCGTTAAGGTCACTAAGGGGGTTTTACAAGGTGAAAAGCTCTCCCCCCTGCTTTTTTCTCTCCTAGTCGCAGACATCGTGAGCTTCTTCCGAAGTAAAGGGGCTGAAGGAATTTCCATCAACGGAGTCACTGATGTTCTCCTTCTCTTATATGCTGATGACGTAGCAATCACAGCACGTTCTTGGAGTGACGCTCAGTTCAAACTTCAAATTCTCTCTCAGTACTACTGCGAAATCAATAAGCTCAAAGTTAACACCAAAAAACAATCGTTGTTCCGTTCCAAAAGTCAGGACGCCTAGCTAAAGTCAAGCCATTCACTTATGAACACTCCGAAGTCCCTGTCAATTCCTCATTCACCTACCTTGGCGTTGTCTTTTCGTCCTCCGGAAAATTTAGGAAAGCTGCCATGCAGGCTATCAAAAAGAGCGAATTTGCCATATCTAAGACGCTGGGAATCCTTGCCTCATATAGATCCAGTACGTGGGAACCCAAAGCCGTTCTCTTTCTCATTGGTTTCCTCGGTTTCGTTGTATGGCTCTGAAATATGGGGCCTTCCTTACTCTAAGGACATTGAAAAAGTCCAAGTCTCCTTTTTTAAACGTCTGCTCCATCTCCCGGTCAACACCAGGGGCTTACATCAGGCTCGATACCGGCCTCCCACACTTGAGTTTGTCGATCTTCAAACGTCAGCTTGGATTTCTAATAAAGTCTCTCTCGAAGTCCCACGATGATCTTCCCAAAATAATCCTGTCCCGACTCCTCGAACTCATTGACAATCCTAAATTACCTTTTAACTGGCTCAAACACCTAAAACTTGCTTTATCTTCGATTGGCTCCGACCATCTACTTAACAGGCCTGACCCCCTCTTACTCATAAAATCGAAAAGCGGGCTGATTGAGAAGTTTAAGAACAACCTGTGGTCTTTGGATATTGAGAATGCTGTTACCTCAAATTATAACCCCATTTTCCGACACATAAGTAACCTGGGACAGCCCGAAGATTATCTTCATTTTGACCTTCCCATTGCAATATTAAGGGCGGTTGCCCAAATCCGTATGGCCTTTATTAAATCGCCTTCTATCTATTTAAATAAACAAAAATTCAATTCCTCCCCCAAAATACCTGCCCCCTATGTAGCTCGGGAAGCGACAACATCGAACACATGTTTCTGAGCTGCAGGACTCTTGATGAGCTCCGCACATCAATCGACTTGGGTAGCTCTCTCACATATCCGGATCTGCTATGTGGGATCAATGAGGAGTCTAAGGTGGGGAGGTTTTACCGCTTTCTGAAAGAGGCTGGCAAAAGGAGAAAGGAGGCACTAATGGCTTCAAATGTCACAACTTAAGCTGATTCTGGGCACATATCTTCATTTCTATTTCATTTCTAAATCCCTGCTGCAGGACAGATGTCTGGTTACACAAATTTGTATATTTAAAATAGAAGTATGTTTATAATTTTTTATGTCAAGGCTCAGCCGAATTCCACTTGTAAAATAATTAAAAACAAGTAAAAAAAATAAAAAAAATGATTAGTTCTTCAATAATTTGTGATTTAACCAATCGCTCAGGACATTTTTGTATTGTTTAATTGATAAATTTGTATTCATTGCTGTAGAATTCGATAACGAATTGTAAGTTCGTGGTTCTAAATAATTTATCTGTCTATGGAAATGAGATTTTTTGAGATAAGATGGAAATGAGATTTTTTGAGATAAGGTAATTGAAAAGGTTCTACTCGTATTTGATAGTTTCGTACCTAAGACGCTTTTTCGTGGGACATACCCAGGTTCGGCAACAACATATTGCAGCAACAACAACAACAACTTGTAAATGTTACGTTGCCAATATTCAATAAAGACTGCCCGAGTACATGGTTTTTACGGGTTGAAAGTTTGTTCCGTGCTAGGAACATAAACGATGATCAGCTCAAATTCGACTTATTAGTGTTTCATTTTTTTGGGAAGTATTTGCTATAATTTTTGTTGTTTTTATTAAATTTAGCAATCTGAAATGACAGTCCTAGATTTATCCTAAAATCCACACGAAAAGAATGTTCAGCCAACTAGGATAATTGCATGACCAACCATAAAGTTTATTTTATCTTGTAACAACTGTGTATAACTAAGTATGATTCTTTTAAGTCGGCTATTTCATTTAAAATTTTTTCTTGTTGCAGGGAGAGGGATAAAAGAATACAGTGTCGACCGACCTACTAACTTAGTGAAAATAGTAAAAATAGTTTTTGTCCTAATTGCAAAAGCGAAGAGGTTGTTATAAGTGACAAAACAGCTGATTCCCGGTCAGTATGGGAAACAGTTGCCATAGGAGGTGGTCACTCTTACATGGATGAAATATTTTCTACCAAAGGCATTAAATCCATCGATAAGAAAACATTCGCCAGAAAAGAAAATGAGCTGGGAGATGTATGTTGAAAAAATCCGAATTCAATATTTGTTATTGATTTTTATTTTTTATTGATTCCATCAATAATTTTTTTTTATCTCCGTTTTAGAAATGGCAAGGTTTACTTCTTCAGACGATGCTAAAAGCCGGACAAGAAGAGGGGCATTTAGCTATAAAAAATGGAGATATTGACGAAAATGGAATGCCGTTCGTCACAGTAATCGTTGACGGTGGATGGTCCCATCGGTCACACGGCCACCGCTACACATCGAACTCGGGAGTTGCTTGCGTGATAGGTCAACGCACCAAGAAACTTCTCCACGTAAACGTAGGAAACAAATATTGCAGCATGTGCTTGTGGGATGGAACATCACCACTAAAAGAAAGAAAGAAATAAAGAAAGAAGTTGTGTGTGTCATGTATAGGGACACGAACGATACTTCGATACTATCGTACTTCAGTTGTCCTTGGCTCGTGGCAGTTAAACCGTTAAACGTGAAAACTTAAATCCTAAATTTAAAACTCATTTAAAATGACTCCATCTCCGGGCCCGGCCAAAAGCAAGGCCTGGAAATGCTTTATCAAACTGGATAATACTTCGGCTAGATGTAAACAGTGTTTTAAAATTCTTAAAACTAGTGGCAATACCACCAATTTAGCCAAGCACATCCAGAAAGTACACGCTGGAAAAATTGCCGAAATTGGTCAAAAGGTAATTCTTTAACAATTTTTTTATATAAGTACTCATAATTTATGTTATGCTTATGCTTATGTTATACACTTATACTAACTATTTAAGATTTATAATGATCCGTTCATACGGCATTGCGCTTAACAACAATAAGGCGACACACTGCTATTATTGTGTCATTTAATGTTCGGTTGTTTATTTATCTAATTATGTATGTATTTTATTCATTATACGTAGGTTCCTGAGGGATCTCTGACCTCAATTTTAAGCAGCAGACCCTGCGGTGACATTTCATCCATGTGTTCCAGTGATCCATCCGTTCCGACTGTTCAGAGTTCCTCTTCAACTTTAACCGGAACTGAGTATCTTTCATTTGTCCATATGGAAATCGTGTTTCATTCTGATTCAGTTACATGGGCATACTTCTATTCCAAGCTGTTTCCTCCTTCAAACTTGTTATTCCTTTAATAGCTTCCAAAACTTTGATGTTTCTATCGAGCTAAACAAGTCCACTACCTCTTTCTTTAGGAAACCTCGGCAAATTTTTTCATCAAAACTGAACATGTCCACTAAGTATAGAACGTCGTGCTCAATGTTTTTTTTTCAAAACTGCTCATGTCCACAGTCATTGAGAAAACTCGTTCTTTCCGATTTTCTCGTTAGCTGCTTCTAATTATCTTGCGAGGTGGCAGCACGTCCTTTCTGTACTAGTTGATCACATCCTAAAGCTCCAAGTAGAGTGCGCCGCGCGCGCTTTGCGGCGCGTTGGTTACCTTTGCGGCAGCCATCTTGGACGTCATCGTGTTACATTTCGATAGCTGGCCATTTTCTGTGTGTTATTACCGTGTTTTGACCTTGTTTTTTACCGTGTTTTGGTACATTTCTGACCGTTATTTTTTACAATGGACGAAAGTGGATTGTAAGGAACTTGAGTTGTGGAAGCAGGAAGAAAACGGCGTGTTATGAAGAAAAAAAGCGACGAATCAATTAACGATACGGTGATACGGACCCCAATCTCTATCACTTAAAAAAGGTAAAGCGGCCGTGCAGCCACGATTCAAAAAATATGAGGTGCATGTCTTTAGAGTTCGAGGACATTAAAAAAAATAGGCAGCTTTTTTATGGGGCCGAAGGGAAGGAAAAACAAGACCTCATCCTTACAATTTATTTCGGCTTTCCCTCCCAAAAGAGAGAGGAAACGTGAAGGAAAAATGGGCCACCAAGCCAAAAGTACTTCGGTGAAGTACTTTCCTTACCAAGTACCCGAAAAATCGGCGTTGCCCGTTTGTAAAACTTTTTCTGCTATGCTCTTGGAGTATCTCGTGCACGAGTTTTGAGGTCGGCAAGAATATGCTGCAGGAATGGTTCCTAATGAAAATAGGGCGGTGATAGGAAGGTCGTGGCATTTTCTGCTAAAAGGGAAAGTGTTCGAGAATTTTTGGGAAGACTTCACTGCAGTGAATCTCACTATGGTCGGGGAAAAGTAAGCGAGTCTACCTTCGTTCAGATTGAGCAAGAAAGCTCTACCGCTTACACAAAGCTTCCTCGGGCATTGACGTAAGCTTACATTTTTCTACCGTATTTTCGTTCGAGAATACAACATTGGATTTTCTTCTCCAGCCACCGACGTGTGTGCTACGTGCACTCGTCTTAAAGTGAAATTTCTTCGGCTTCGGGAAGCAAGAAAAACGACCTTATGGGGCACTAAAGATTCACAAAGTTCGAGCAAAATCGTTTTATGAACTAATGAAGGAAGCTGCCTCCCGGACCGACACAATGTCATTCATTTTTGACCTTCAACAGGTACATCCATTGCCCAAAACGCCAATCGGAGAGGCGTTTTATCGGCGACAGGTGTCGTTTTATTCGTTCTGTTGCACGTCTTACTCTTTCGCAGGATCCCACATTTTCACGTGGAGTGAAATGGAGGCAAGAAGAGGACGAATGAAATTGGCTCGGCTCTCCTCTTCTACCTAAGGAACATCGTTTTTTCGGAAGCCGTCACTTCCGTTAAGCTATTTGTGACGGATGTGGTGGACAAAACCGAAACTCTCACATCATACATCTACTGTTCTACTGGCTGAAGAAGGAATCACCAGCTCATGTTCAAGATTCAATCACTTTTCCCGTCAGAGGCCATAGCTTTTTACCGGCAGATCGTGCGTTTGGAAGAGTAGAAAAAAACTGAAGAAGATTCCTTGATCACCAGCCCTGAGGAGTATAACAAAATTTATGAGGAGTTTGGAAAAGTTTATACTCTGGGCGAAAATGGAAAGTGTACGATCTAAAAGGCTTTTAGACACGTACAGTCGAATGGGAGGCATAAGTCATGCAAAAAGAGTCGTTATTCGAAAATTTAAAACACGTTCTAAGGCGGAAATCCAAAGGTGCGTTGCCTGTTAAATTTTCGGTTTGACTCTGGGACTGAGGTATTTCGAAGCATCACCAAGAAAGGCAGACGAGCAGAGGTTGCCAGACCTGGTCGAGCTCCCAAGGAAGAATGGGTTGACCATCGAAAAAAAAAGATGTCCTGCAGCTTCTGGAGTCCCACTTCGGCAAAGATTGGCGCCAGCTCCCGAATTTGAAGTGGTATGAAGAAGCATGCTTGGAGAAGAACCAAGGCGGACGATGACTGCGAGGAAGAAACAGCTGCGATTGCTTGGAAAAGACCCTGCGCCCTCCCACATATGATTTTTTTAAATACCTAATAATGTTTTCAGAAAAATTAATAAAACTTTGTTCATAATCATTAATCAGAATTTTCTCGATTTTATTTCCAATCCAAACATTTTTCCTGAAGCTGTTTTTTTTTTTTTTTTTCAAAACTTCACATGTCCCAATGATTCCGTCAAAACCGAACATGTCCAAAATACTTTCCCAATAACTTGACAGGATTTGTTGCTAAAAATATGATTTTAAGGATAATCTCCACTGGTAGGAAGGGAAAATAGTGCATTGCTTAATTTTAAATGAAGTAAAATGACGCAGGACGTTTTTTGGCCCTGCTGTAATTTTCCCTAAAGGACATGTTCAGTTTTGAAAGATTACTCCTCAACTGTAGTATCAGCGTTCCAGGAATCTGCATCTCATTCAGGTGTGAAAAATGGTTGTAACTTATTCTATTACAACTTAATGATTTTAGCAGCCATTGGTGACGACATTGAGGCTAATCAGGCTCCATCGACGAGTATTCCATCCGTTCCGACTGTTCCGAGTTCCTCTTCTACTTTAACCGGAACTTAGTATCAGCGTTCCAGAAATCTGCATCTCATTCAGGTGGGAAAAATGCCGGATTGAAAGCGACGGGTAAAATAAAAAGCCTTTATTAACAAGCGTCACATGGCTTTGCGTCTTCGTTTTGCCCAAAAGTATAAAGGATTACACAGATGAAATGTGGGATAAAGTAATCTGGTCTGACGAGACAAAAATTAACAGATTGAGCTCGGACGGCAAAGTTTGGGTGTGGAAGCGAAGGAATGAAACGTTAAGCCGGCCTTACACGATCGGGTTTTCCGTCCGTTTTGGCCCGACGGGCCAAACCGTCGGGTCAAACTGACGGAAAACCGATCGTCTAAGGGCGAAACCCGTCGGGTAGAACGGCGGATAAAAAATCTGTCTTGAACAGAAAATAAACCCGTCGGGTTGGAACGATGACAGGCCGAACGGACCGTCTAAGTACACATTCTTCCAATCCGTCGGTTTTTTTTTTTTTTTTTTCTCACTCAAATTCACTTTAAAGGCATTTAAAGGCCACATTTTTAAATTCACATTTCTGTCATTCACATTAAATGAATTACACACAAAAAGTTGAAAAAGTTAGAAAAGTTAAAATTTTTAACTTAAGAAGTTATTGCGATACCCTCGTCGGGTTTTTGGGAGGGTCTTCCAGACCCCGGAGGGTCAAATCGAATACTGATCATTGAGTAAATTATTGATTTTGAGAACGTTGTTTATTACGAATTGAAATTGGCCTATGGGTTTGCAGGTGTGCTGATATTACTAATGACTAATGAGTAATGAGTAATTTTGATTCTCTGATTCGATTCTCAGGAAACCGAACGTTTCGGGGAGATATTTCGAGGGATTCTCGTGTATCCCTTTTTGTATATTCGTAGTATGTATCTCCCTCTTCACTTTCAGAACATAGAATGCCCTTTTTCTTGAAATTTTTACCAGTTATTTCATTTGTTTCTATCCAACGCAACGGGCGCGGATGTGAAATGAGCAACAGCAAATCCTTCTTAATCGATTTCATCGAACTTTATAAAAACCAACCGTGCCTGTGGAAAGTGAAGTCCCCAGAATATTCCGACAGAAACAAAAAAAATTGCGCGTACCAAGTGCTACAAGAAAAGCTAAGCTAAGTGGAAGAAAACGCGTCCATTCAACATGTAAAAAAAAAAAATCGACAACCTTCGAGGGTGCTTCAGAAAGGAGTTAAAAAAAATAAAGCGTTCCAAAACATCGGGAGCTGGATCGGAAGAAGTGTACCAGCCGCGCCTCTGGTACTTCGAGCACCACTTTTTTGACAGACCAAGAGATGCCCAGAGAAAGTAATTCTAACCTCGAGAGTTCCCACTCGTTCGACGAATCGGTAAGTGAATTTTACACTAATTTTTAAGATAATACATTTTTTAAGTTTGGATAGAAAGTTGCGTGTTTTTAAAAAGTAAAGGTCAAGTGATGAGACAAGAAATACCTAATTTTTTTATTTATGACACGTAGGATATTTAAGTACATTACAGTAATTATTATTTTTTTTTTTTTTGTTAATTGTATTAAGCCAGGGCTTTTTACAAAGGGGGAGGGGATCAGACCCAGGCGGGGGCTTTCGCCATAATGCCATGGCGCCCTTTTGGGCCAACTACCAGAGTAGTGGCCTAACTAAATTATCCACAGATTTTGTAGAGGGATATTTTTAATTGGAATTTTACTTCCAACCAAAAAAATCCCTATACCCAACCTGGGATCGAACCCCGGTCTTCCGTGGTTAGAGTCAAAGACTGAACCCACCAGCCACGGAGCATTACAGTAATTAAACATATATGTAAACACTAATTTATATTTCATTTAACATATCCATTTAATTCAAATGACGTCGTCTTGCCAAGGTACTGAACCCTCGTTATTAAAATAGTTCATAAATAAATTTCGAACTGCTTTAGGCCTTCCCCGCTGTGTCGTTGGTGGCCACGTTGTAATGACAATAATGGGTTTTTCGTTTTTCCGGTCTCACTTAAATCATCAATGAATGGAGAAGCATACGCTTCACGACGTTTTGCCATCAGAAAATTATGCAGAGCGCAGCAAGCCATCACAACTTTTTCTGTATTTACTTGAAGACCAATCGGGGCACGGAACACCCTGAATCTTCCTGATAAAATTCCAAATGCATTTTCCACGATTCTTCGCGCTCTTGAAAGCCGATAATTGAAAACTTTTTCTTTCTTTGTTTAACACTTTTTGTGAAAATGGTTTTAAAAAGTCGGTCCTGAGGGCAAGGCTTCATCTCCTATGAAAACGTAGGGAAGAGGGTTTTCGCTGTTTAGGGCTAGCCATTCCTGGTAAATGCAAGGAACCGCTCTTCAGCTTTTGATAAAATAAGGTGTTTTCTATTACTCCTTCATCGGACACTCTTCCATTTGTGCCAAAGTCATACATAATGAACTGGTAGCAAGCATTCACAATAGCCATTAATACCATACTATGGCTTCCTTTGTAGTTATAATAAAATGAGCCGCTGCCTGGAGGAGGCACGATTTGAACGTGCTTTCCATCCACCGATCCGAGGCAGTTTGGAAAATTCCACTTCTTCTCAAAATCCTATTTCCTTCCATTCTGCCCCTGACGTGGGAAACTAAAAATAATAAAATAAAAACAAACTTAATAGGAAAATATTATTTAGCTTGAACAAAGTTATACTTAAAATATTTAGGATTCCTAGAATATTGTGGTTACCTAAACTAAAATCATCCTCAAAATGTATGTATGTATATGTATTAAAAAGCAACATTTTTTTTTTTAAATTTTAGAGTGAGACTGAGATTGGGCCCACCACATCGCATTCGCTTCCACCTTCTACTGATCCCTCACCTGACACACTAGAAACCACAGCACGTCGAGTAGCAAGCGTTCGAAAACGATCAAAAAAAGATAAGTCTGAAGAGATTTTGGAAAAAGTTTGCGACAAACTCGACTCTGAAGACAAGTTTGATTGTTTTGGTAAAACGTTGCGTTTAAATGAGAGAACTGCCCCCCGAGGCATCATTAGTGGCAGAAAAATTTATAAACGAAGTACTATATGAGGCAGCCATTGGAAACTTATCCAAACTTACGAAAATGAACATTTACGTGCCACATGCCAATCATAATATTCAGAATTACCCCTATCCATCGAACCTCCTCTCTCAAAATCAGTCTCAAATTCAGCTCCTCAATCCAGGTTCCTATTATGAGAATTTTGGACTAAACTTAGGAAATGATACACTTTGAATAGAATGAATGAACTGAATACATTTTTGTGATTTATACTTTTTTTAAAGAATAGATTTTGTAAGATGTTTTAAGAAATTTTTGAATACATTTTCAGTGAGAATTAAACCTTTTTTATGAATAAATTTTTTCGTTGCTTTAATAATTATTATGTTATCTTACCTTTAAAACCTTCTTCAAAACCGAATAAATTGCACTGCAGGTTTCCGGGATCACTTGTCCGAGGGTTGGGGCGGCTATGATGGTAGAAAATTTTAAGTCCTCATAGTTTCGACCTGTAGCGAGATAACGGAGAGTGGCTACCAGCCGCTCATGTGGGAAATGGAAGCTCTCATCGCAGTATCCTTCTTTTTAATTAAGGGGGCCACTAAATTATATAATTCCAAATAGGTTTCCTCGTCCATCCTCAAATAATTGTACCAATCGGCCGTCTCAAATTTTAGTTCATTGAGGAGGTTGATGTGAGAAAATGTCTCTCTTTTCAATAACCAATCTTTGGCCCACTTGGATCTTTTTTTTTTTACTTTAATTTTTTTACCGCAAGCACCGTCGCTATAGCAATCCGTGGATCCATGTTTATGTAGGTACTAAGTCTTCTCGACGAGATTTAGAAGCCGATTCAAAATCGATAGTTTTCCCCCTTTCCATCCGTTTTACCGACGGTTTAAACCGATGAAAAAAGAGTGAACTTTTCGTCAGTTAAAACCGGCAGTTCCCCCCACCATTTTCTGTCCGTTTTACCCGACGGTTTGGAACGAAGAAAAACCGATCGTGTAAGGCCACCTTATGTTTCTGAAAAATAAAAAATGCATTAATTTTGAAATGCCTAAATGTAGTTTTGAACTATTAAATAGTTAAAATATATTTCTTCGAAATCTACCTATCTTTTATAAATTTTTATTTAATTATATTAATAAATTTATATTGTATAATAATAATCCGACGAATTCCAGACTTTCCGAAGTAGCACATACTCCAGACCAGTTTTGTGCAGGATTGCACATGCCCCATGAAAGCTGAGGGAGCCTACTATTTTTACTATTTTCACTAAGTTAGTAGGTCGGTCGACACTGTATTCTTTTATCCCTCTCCCTGCAACAAGAAAAAATTTTAAATGAAATAGCCGACTTAAAAGAATCATACTTAGTTATACACAGTTGTACAAGATAAAATAAACTTTATGGTTGGTCATGCAATTATCCTAGTTGGCTGAACATTCTTTTCGTGTGGATTTAAGGATAAATCTAGGACTGTCATCTCAGATTGCTAAATTTAATAAAAACAACAAAAATTATAGCAATACTTCCCAAAAAAAATTATCCCTGAGGATGTTTCCGAAACAAGTAGGCACAAAAAAAAAAATTATTTTAAAGACACGTCCTAGATTTATCCATAAATCCACATCAAATATGAGAAAAAATGAATTAAATGATGAAAATCCAAGTTTTAAAATAGTTTTTCTTCAGAACCAAGACTTAAAATTGTTTAAAAATAAATAATTGACGTTCATACCCTTCCACTTTTCTAACACTTCTTTTACAATTTTTTCACTTTTTTCGTCAGTCATCTGTACGAGGAATTCCTAAAAAAAAATAAAATGTTGATGAAAAATGCAAGTGTTAAAAATTTGCTCTGGCAATGAAACAACTAATAAGTCAACAACTAATAACTAGGCAAGTAACTACTAATAAGGACCACAACCCTGATAAAAATACAAAAAAAAAAAAAAAAAAAACTAATAAGTCGAATTTGAGCTGATCATCGTTTATGTTCCTAGCACGGAACAAACTTTCAAAGTTTCAACCCGTAAAAACCATGTACTCAGGCAGTCTTTATTGCATATTGGCAACGTAACTTACATGTTGTTGTCGTTGCTGCATGTTCGAAAGAAAAAAAACGTTTAAAGAAAAAACGTACGAAAAAAAATCGATAATTAAAATGTTGTCAAGACGTTAAAGATGTAAGCGAATGAATAAAACTTACGTTCTTACGAAGGGGCCATTAAATGGTAGAATATATTTCGTATAAACTAAAATGAGTTGAGCAATATCTTAATACTAAAAACTGATATATAAAACATGCACGGGAAACTCCTAAATTCGACGTTTCAGAAGGCGTACTTCAAGGGGAAACTTTAAGTCCCGACCTTTTTAACATCTATATAAGTGACATTGAAAGATACTTAATCAATGAAGGGTGCCGAATGGTCAATCTCGATGGTATGAATGGGATTATCTGTCTGGCTTACGCTGACGATCTGGTACTTGTTGCAGACACCAAACCTGAACTGCAAAAATTCTTAACGACCTTCAAAAGTACTGCTCTGCGAACAAGCTACAGGTTAATACTTCCAAGACCAAAATAATGGTTTTTAAACGTGGCAGTCGAGACAGAGAGTACTCGTTTAGGTTCGATGGCGAACAATTGGAAATTGTGAAAACGTACAAGTATCTTGGTATCACATTCTCCTCTTCTGGAATATTCTTGAATGCAACGAGGGAAATGACAAAGAAAGCACAAAATGCGACCAGCACTGTCATATCCTTGTTGGCAAACTCAAAATCACACTCTTGGGAAACTAGATTACAGCTATACAATACGATAATAACTAATACCCTTCTTTATGCCGCCCCCGTTTTGGTCACTTAGGTATATTGACAACATAGAAATCGCTCAAGTTCAATTTTTTAAAAGGCTTCTCAATCTACCCAAATCTACTCCAAACTATGCTATACGACTCGAAACTGGTACGCAGAAGCTGACATCTAAAGTAGTCAAGCTGATGCTGAACTGGCTCTGTAAGGTTCTTCTCATGCCCAGCTCCAGACTTCCTCGAATTTGTTACAATAGGCAATATGAACTTGATCAATCTGGTATAAGAAACCCTGCTTACAACTGGGCCACGCAGTGCAAAAATCTCTTTCTCGAATTTGGCTTTGTCGACATCTGGAACTCTCGGGACCCATACATAATCTCCTCTAACATTTCAAAAATAGTTGACGCTATTGACTTACAAACAAATAGAACGGACCTTGAAAAATTGAATGCATCGTCTTACTGCCCCTTATATAAAATTTATCCCTTAATAATCGTTCAACTCAACCATACCTTCTACTTAAACTGCCAATACATCTGATTCGAGCAATGGCCCAGGTTCGCTTGAGTAACAAGCGTCAAATCTTTTTAAGACTTAATAATTGCAAATACACCTGGGATCCAAATGAAATCTGCTCAATTTGTAAAAAAAAAAAACCCTGAAAACTTTGCACATGTTTTCTTGAGTGTGCGTATAGTTTTATACGCCCATCTCACTTCACTGGCGACATACTACTTACAGTTAAAAAATGATGCAATTATTTTTGTTGTGTTATGGCGTTTATGTTTTGTTAGCTAAAGCTAGTTTCATGCATGTTTTTTGGTATTTTATTAATTTTATTTTGAGATTTTCTCTTACCATAGTCACCACGACCCATCGATCGCATCGTGCTTGACGAGCCGCGAGGCATCGGACCGCCTCTTGGGAGGAGCCATCATGCCAGGATGTTGAGGAGAAAATCTAAAAAATATTATTTCTGAATTTAATTTAATGTATACTTACCCTCCTCCTCTAATTTGCATCATCTGCATCATCCTACGCTCTCTTCGCCCTCAAGATCTCCTCTTTTTTCTTTTTATCCGATGGTGGTTTAGCGAGTGAGACCTCAATGCTGGATCCTCCCATGTCCTTACCGTTCAACTCATCCATAGCCTTAAAACAACATAATTTGATCGAAAATGGCATTTTTAACTTACAGTTACAGCGTGGTCCCTTTCATCAAAATGTATGAATGCGTAGTCTTTAATTTTCTTAACTCTATCCACTTTTCCGAAGACTTCAAATGCTTCTTTCAGTTTCTCTTCGGAACATTCCTGCGTGAGATTCCTAACATAAAGCACCTTGACCTAATAAAAAAAAGGATAAAGTAAAGTTGTATAATCTAAAATGAGAGATTAACTTGAATTTTTAAAATACAAACTTTAGCCATAGTTTCCGTATCTGGTTCTTCCTGCGGATCCGCCCAATCGACGATAATGTCGCAACCCCAGACTTTGACTCGACCCGTGCCGAGCCTTCGTTTGGCGAGCGACGCTGCCTTATGAGACTCATATTCCAAAAAACAAAATCCCCTGTTTTTCTTTTTATCATCAGGCGAACTATAGATGATTACTTCTGTCAATCCAGCTGAAGACGACAAAATTATTTATAAATAAACAAAAAATTAAATTGAAAACAGAACGAATTTATTTAATAAAAAAATTAAGCCCGCCCACCCCTCATCACCGAGGTGTCGTGTTCAGCATTTGGGGGGAAACAAAAAAAAAGCACAGTTAAAGCATTTTAAAAAATAAATCATGCTTTCTAAATTCTTTTGATTATTGGCAAAAAGCATACTTTCGTTTTATTACAGCAACTAACACTACCAAAGCTAACCCAGTTGAATTAGGCTAAATGTGATCGCGATTTGGACTTATTATTGTGTCAGTTCTTGATTTATTAAATAAAAAATAAAAAAGGTTATCGTTTTTTGTGTTATTGTCATGCTATATATTTTTTGTAAATTTTGGACAACCCAAAACATGCGGAATGTAAATTTTAAATGCCTTTTTTTGATTGAAAACAAAATGTAGGGTAGGGTAAATGGGGGAGGCATTCCAACTTACGTGCATGTTTTGAAAATTCCTCAAAAAGATCATCCCTGTCACGGTTCTTTGGTATATTCCCAACAAATAAGCGGTGATTGTTATAAGAAACGGTTACACCAATCTTTTTCCCTTTTCGAATTTCGTAATCATTGAGCTGCAATAAGAATGTAGAAAGGGAAAAAAACGCCAATTAAAAAAAAATACAGGCAATGAGGAAGGTGTATGCCTCTTGCCAACTGACGGTCGGGGTGGGGGGAGCTCGTTTTTTACATTTAAAAATACAATAAATAAAAAAAATAAAACAATCAGCGTGGAAAGCATGAAGCCTCCATCGCTGCATTGGTTATGTGTACTCAGCAACAACTTTACCTGTTAATTTACTAAACTCTTCTATGATTTCCTCTTTGCCTTTGGATTTGGGTATGTTTCCAACGAAAAGCCTCAGGTTCGGAACACTAATGTTCACTTTAAGGTGTTTTCCGGGTTTGATCTCATGATTATCGAGCTGTGGATTTAGAAAAAAAAACATGCGAAAATGTAAAAAAAAAAAATTATAATAAAATTAAAATAATTTAAAAAAAATGAAATTCCCTTTAAAAACCGGATTTGAAACCCTTACTACTTAAATTGTTAAAAGCCTAACTACTATAAATAATAAAAATCTACAAGCTGTATTAGACAAAATTTTCTGGTCTTGATTCTCTTTGAGAGCAAAGAGGAGGGGGTTTAAAAAAAATTTATTCTTACCTTATTACCTCCACCATTAAAGAAACCAGAATTTAAATTAATTATAAGTTTTTTATACCTCCACTATACATGCACAGTTGTTGAGTGCTTGAAGAATGGCTATGGCTGAAATCGAATCCGAAAAATCTTTTTCAGAAATGCCATTCTGAACACTGCTTTGGGTACACATACCAATGGTAGTGAAGAAAAATGGACAACGAAACGAAAGTGAATGAAAAAAAAAAAGTTTTCTTGTCAACTGGGCTTCTAAATAAAAAACAAGAATGCAGGAAGGCATACACAATACATAAAAACAAATTCCACTGAGAAAAGTGGATTATTTACAAAGTTTATTTTTTTTAAAGATAAATTTAAATAAAAGCTTACATCTTTCGTGGCTTGTTGCGCTTCTTCGCGGGTCGTATAAGTAATAAAAGCGTAACTCTATTGGTGCCAGTCATCGGATCCATCATCAGCCTTAAATCCCAAATCTTCCCACTTTTTTCAAATAATAGGATCAATTCATCCTCAAACATATCCTTGGGAATTTTACCGCAGAATACCTATGAAAAAACGTTTTTAATAAGTACATTATAAATAAGAGTATAAGGGATTTTTTCAAGCTCACTTCACAGCCAGGGCCAGGGGGTGGCCCTTCCCAGATTGGTGGCGGTCCACCGTATTTTCTTTGTCCAGTCGTAACGTCCAATGTGTATCCAGTTCGTTCCAGTATTGCCTACAAATTATTAATAAGTCATGATAGAATATTAAATACCTTGATTTTTTCTTCATCTGGTCCTTTCGCAGGGGTGGAGGAAGGAGTTACGTTGCCGGCGGATCCAGGACCGGCGGTTCCACCTCCCCTGCTTTTTTGCCGATATGTCTTCATGACGCCACATAGGTAAGCCGATTTGTTCGAAACGTGTTCTAAATTTGATTCTAAAAACTGCGTCAGGACATTCACGGCCCCTTCGATCGGAAACTCTTTAAGGGCATCGAGCGCACGTTCATCTAAATCAGCGTGAGCCAATTTTCCTAAAAAGAAAAAAATATTATTTTATAATAAAAAACTTTACTCACCAGATCTATAAATTTCATCGAGCTTCAACGCCACTTTGACATCAAGGCCATACGCTATTAACTTGGGGTAATCCTCAGTTTTCTCAACATTTTCGTCTGCTGGAGAAGAAATTTCATTTTTAGTTGTGACTTCCCCGTTACCTTCTGCCATGGCTGAAACAAAATAAAATATATAAAAAAACAAAATTCTTAACATTCGAACGATAAAATAAGAATTAAAACAAAAAAGATGGGACTTTTCTTATTATCAACCGGTACAGAAATGGAGGGGAAATTGCAACAAGTGTCCAATATGGACAGATAAAGGGGCGAATTTTGAACGAATATAAACAAAAGTTGATAAAACTATCAATCGTAAACAATACGAGATTAGCTATGCATTATAAATAAAAGAATTTAAAAATTATTTAACTATTTCTGATATAATATAGATTTTTTAAATTTAATATAAATAAAAATATTAAAAATAAACCGTATAACCTAGACAGAAAAATTGAAATATTTGAAAAATAATAAAAACGAAATCACCTTTACGCAAAATTTTGAAGGCACAATCAAATTAGATGAGAGACAAAGGTAAATCTCTTCTACTTTGTTCTGCCATTTTTATGGTTTTATGGACCAATGAGAAAGCTGATGAACTAGAGCTCTTTACAATCAGCCCAATGTACTGGAAGTGCACAGTGCCTTATGGAATAATCTTTATGACCTTTATCCCATTACTACTTAATTTATGCTGCAAGTTACTTTCCTGTGCTATTCAGAAATACTTCGTACCCCATATCCCATTTTTATAACCTCATTTTATATGCCTATATAAGCGACTAAACACTCTTTTATTTTTCAGATTGTTCATCTATGTCTTCAAATTTACTTATCAAGAACCCATATCTCATCAAAAACCAGACGTAATTTTTTTTAACTTAGATTAGCCATTGGTCAAAAATTTTGATTCACCCCATTCATTGGCTGGTGATGACACCTCTCCAGCCAATCATTATGGACCTTATGGTCAACAATAATTAAATATTAATTTATTCTGTATTTTTTTAGAGCCCCAAATCGGAATGTTCAAGCTTGAATTTCCCAGCTCAAAATATCGATGGACCTTCCGATTTATGTAAGACCTTAAAATTAGTTTTAATAATAATAATTTTTATTTAAGTTTCGTCCGGCTTTACCCAATCCGGGTTTACCAACCCGAGTGCAACTTCTACTCCAGCGAATGAAGATTTTGGCGCTTTTTTTGGTGCTCAATCTCCCAGAAATATTCCAGTTCGTCATTCTTCAACCTTTTCTAATTTATTATTTTTCTATAAGATTCCCTTTATATTGAATTCCCTTTCATTTTTTGCATTAAATAATAAAGTATCTTTGAATTTTTTTCATTACATCGGAGATTTTGAAGTGTATTGGCCATCCTGATGTTATAGCTCTTGTAAAACCTTCTTGTTTATTTACATTCGTGGTCGGCGAAATGACTATCAAAGCTTCGTTTAAAATTGACGGGAAAGTAATTGAAACTGTCGAAAAAGATTCTGCAAACTCTTGCCGAAGTGCGAAATGTCATGAAGGAACTCAACAACGTACTTAACGCCATTTTAACTTCAAAAATTGGAGAAAATGATGGTAAAGTTGGTAATATTGCCATACCGTCACTTAACCGGTGTTGCCAACCTTAATACTTAAAAAAATTTTCTTCCTAGTTTCAGATGATGCAGAATCTGAAGATGATGAAGAGGAAGATCATAAAATTGAAGCGAAAAGACGAAAAATAATATAATGTGTAAATATCAATTATAGTACAATAAAATTAATGATAGATAACTTATAACTTTATATCACAAAAAGATGTTCAAGACATTTAGGAACTATTTAGTCTTGGGCTCTAAGAACTCGGCTTCAATCTCTTCGAACGTTTTTCCTTCGGTTTCTGGAAGTCTCATATAAATGTAAATTGCTCCAAGAAGACTCAGGCATCCAAATAGTACGAATACACCCGAAAGTCCAAGAATAGCCTCAAGTCCTAAATAGGTTTTGGTTGCGAAGAAGCCTATGATGTATGAAGCAGCAGCTGCGATACCTGCTGCAAGACATTTCCCGCTAAAAAGAAAGATGTGATAAGCCATTTAAAATGAAACGTTCATACCGGAATGGATAGATTTCGCTTTGGAGCATCCATGGAATAGGAGCAAGTCCGACGCAGGAGACAAAACTCATGGCCAGAATTGTCGGAAGTGACCAAGACTTGTCAATGTGTCCGGCAGCAATCGCTGCTAAAAACGCGCACCAGCGATAACATCGACAGCGCTCTTTTTCCAACTTGGCTCACACTCACCATGCAAACTGCATATCCCAAAAGTCCCAAAACGGCGACTAAAACCGTCCCTTGTTTCACATCTTCAACGTGGAATTCGTTCAAAACGGGTGACAGATATGGCCGAAAAGTTGGCAAACCTGATGCATAGAAGAAGAAGTAGGTGATTATAAGAATCAATGGTCTTCTCATTTGTGGTCGTAAGAAGAAGACAATGCGACGTCTCAAGCTGAGGTGTTCGCCGATCAAGATTTCGGTGGATTCTGTCGAAGGTTTTTTGGTAGCATCATTCATTGACGCATGGTATTCAATAAGACGATTCAGCTCTTCTGAAACATCTTCCGGTTTGACCCAACCACGTAGCCAACATAATGATTCTTCTGCCCTTTTTATTTTTCCTCGCGAGACCAACCAAAGTGGCGTTTCAGGCACTTGCGATATGACTATCAGTGTCACGATGGGCACCACAGCACAAAACGCCGCTGTATACCGCCACGTTGTTATAGTCGCTATAAAATAGACGACAACATATGCAGCAAATCCGCAGAACTGCGCATAAGATGTCAATGTCCCTCGATATTGTGGCTCTGAAATTTCTCCAACGTAAGTCAATATCGGCGCTTCTGTGCATCCAACACCAAATCCCATTATGACAGCTGCTGCATACATCATTGATATTGAGTCTGCATAAAAGAGCATTGTCCAGGCTGTAAAAAATGGTATATTGAGCAACATCATCGACCTTTTTCGTCCCAAAGGTTCCATCACAAGTCCGGAAAAGATACTTCCGATTGGCTGACACAGCAAGATATGCTAGCTACAATTAAATATGAGTCAAAAGTAAACAATTGTATTGACAACTTACCAAACCATGATGCTTCCTCAGTGTTAAAGCTCAAGTCGCCATCTGTGTTATGAAGCAAAGCAGCGACGACGATCGTCGGAAACGATAGGACCAGACCGTTGTCGAAAAGTATGAAATTATTTGCTGTACATGCCAGAATCTGAAAATGGATAGTCGATCAAATGTCATGACATCATACTTCCTTTCTAATTACCTGCGGTAATATGCGCCTGAAGTTCCAAACCCCTTTTTTCTCCGCCTTTTCGCCCTGGGTGGGTAAACTCTCTGTGCCATTTTGATCCCTGAAAGCAAATGGACAAATTTTATTCTTTTTTCCTTAACACATACAATGCTGAAAACAATGAAAACCTAACCTTTGGTTCGGAATTAATTAACTTTGTAAATTGGCCATTGCGCCACAGTTGTGGAATGCGTCACACGACAGTCATACCAACTTAAAAACAAATATTGGACCAATGATTTTTTGGATTACGTTACACCACCTTAAAATCATGTAAGGTACATGTCGAACTATTTTAGTAAGAGTTCCTTTTCAGCTATTACGTCACGCGTTACAGTTACACCAACTTAGATCCATGGTTCAATCCAACTCTGGAATTCGTCACACGACAGTCATACCAACTTAAAAAAATATTGGACCAATGATTTTTGAATTACGTTACACCACCAAAATGTGAGGTACATGTCGAACTCTTGTAGTAAGAGTTCCTTTTCAGCTATTACGTCACGCGTTACAGTTACACCAACTTAGACCATGGTTCAATCCAACTCTGGAATTCGTCACACGACAGTCATACCAACTTAAAAACAAATATTGGACCAATGATTTTTTGGATTACGTTACACCACCTTAAAATCATGTAAGGTACATGTCGAACTCTTATAGTAAGAGTTCCTTTTCAGCTATTACGTCAGCGTTACAGTAACACCAACTAAGACCCATGGTTCAATCCAACTCTGGATACGTCACACGACAGTCATACCAACTTAAAAACAAATATTGGACCAATGATTTTTTGGATTACGTTACACCACCTTAAAATCATGTAAGGCACAGAGGAACTAATACTCCTCTGTGATGTAAGGTACATGTCGAACTCTTTTAGTAAGAGTTCCTTTTCAGCTATTACGTCACGCGTTACAGTTACCAACATAGACGCATGGTTCAATCCAACTCTGGAACACGTCACACGACAGTCATACCAACATTAACAATATTAATGAAATTAGTTCAGTGAGAAGCCTTATAATTAGAAAAGATATTTTAGAACTAAAGACAAGTTATGTTCAAGTCTACAAAATGACACTCTGCTTGAAAAACAGGATTGCCAAAACTTCAGGGCCACCTTCTTTCCTCCCCTTTAATCTTTTAAAGTTATAATTACGTTTAATTCTTTGTAAAAAAATACCGTTTTAAATTAATAGAATACACGAAAACTGGGACAATTTCGCAAAATAAAATTTAACTTTCCTCAA
>JACGAQ010003375.1:0-29661 GCA_014119065.1 Orius insidiosus | reverse complement strand
AAAAAAATTATACTACTAATACTCCTTTAAGCTAAGTGGAAGGTGAGGATTAAGAGGTGAAGAGTGTTTGGAATTTTTCGCCCCTTCCAGAGCTTTAAAAAATGATCCTACTAAATTTCTTAAAGAAGTTATTGTGATACCCTCCAGGTCGGGTTTTCGGGGAAGGGTCTTCTAGACCCCTAGGGTCAAATCGAATTTTGATCTTTACCGATCTCAACTTTGTCTGTGGTTCCGGCCGGCCGTAGCATGTTTTTTCCGGAACATTTTACGGCCACAGTTTTCAACCGATTTTCACCAATTTTCACAAAATTTTTTTTAGTTAGGGCGTTAGCGGTCAGGGTGTGGTAATGAAATAATTATTGCCGAGCTTTCGATAAATTTATTATCATCTTCAGGCCTGAAAAACAACAAATGTAAATTTTCGAATGACAAAATATAGCAACTTACTTTAGTTTTAGTTTTTATGGGGAAAACATTAACCTTTCATAATGAAAACCCCTTTCCCAAGTAACCTTTCATTGTTTATAATTTCCCTTAAATTTTATAATTTATATCTAGTCTTTTTAACTATCTTTTTAAATGATTTTATTACTTTTTTTTCCCCTTTAATGTGTAAAGAAAAATTTATTTAATGTTTCCCCATAAAAACTAAAACTAAAGTAATGATAATAAATTTATCGAAAGCTCGGCAATAATATTTCATTAATGACCACAACCCTGATTTCCGCTACATTATTATAAAATATTGATGGTCGATAATTCAACGAAACAAATTATAACTAGGGCGATTTTTGAATTTCGAAAAAATGGCGGAGATATGTCTGTTTGAAAATTCGCTGCGGCCGAACTCGTTTGGTCCGATTTCACCAAATTTTCACCAATTACTCCTTATATTTTTTAAGAATTTTCGGTGAAAAAAAATTGGCATTTTTTATTATTAAATTTTTCATACTTCCACCCATTACGAGAGGCACATCCCTAGGCCAAGAGCCCATTATTTCTACCTTGACACTTAAAAAAAATTTTCGAAAAAAAAAAATTTTCAGAAAAAAAAGCGAAAATTTAAAAAAGAAAACCCGGATAATTTTTAATAAAAAACTCGGAAAATTTTTTGAAAAAAATTTAGAAATTTTTTGAAGAAACTTTAAAAAATTTTCGAAAAAAAAAGGAAAACTTGGAAAATTAAAAAAAAACTTCCCTCTCCGTTATACTTTCCCTCCCTTATACTTCCCCCTCCTTTTTACTTTCCCTCCCTTATACATCCCCTTCGTTAGACTTTCGTTCCCTTATACTTCCCCCTCCGTTATACTTCCCCTCCCATATACTTCCACCTCTGTTGTACGTCCCCTCCGTTATACTTCCCCTCCTATATTGTTACTTCTCTTTAAGGAAGTTTTCGTTGGAAGCTCTTCAAACCAGTGCTTTTTATTCACTGTAAAAATAATGATATTGGGAAACCCACAACAGACGATTTTTAGAAAGACCGCGAAAACCTTTTTTAAATTACAATTTGCAAGGACATTTGAGTTTTTAAAATGACCGGTTTTGATGGAAGATTTCCATTTTCCGGCACAATGACGGCAAATTTCGCCTTCCCAAAAATTGAAAAATCCATTTTTTAAATTAAAATTTGAATTTTCAGTGGAAAAAATAGAGGAGCGATGATGAAAGAGGAATCAACGTCGAAGTTTCATGTTATACAAATCTGAATCGCTCTCATCAATTATACGTCGGATGGAATTTATTACAATTTATTAGAAAGTTGCCCTGATCTTATTTTATTCGCACAAAATTGCATCACATCATTAGTTATAAGACTATCACAATGAAATTGATCAAATAATGACTCTAATATATCTAACCCGTTGCATTTATTGACCTGGAGCTGCAACTCTAAGACCGGTTTACTCCTGACTTTCAAAATCTGAAATAGTTTAAACATTTTTAAGTTCCGAACCTCTAAATTCATTTTCTATAAGCAAAAAAACAACAATCGAAATTAATAGCCAGGTTAAATTACCCTCATAAAAAAGAGCTTTCTCATCTTAAATTCAAATGAGGACGTGCAGTTTCGTGCTCTCATATCGTAGATTGTTTATTTAAAAACCGTAGCGTTTATACAGGGAGATTGGAAAACAACCTATAAAGCAAAACTAATGACTACAACTCTGAATTGTGGCCTCCGACTTAGTTTGACCTTTCGAATATCGTGCGAAACAGTTATCAGAGGCCTGGATAATACAAAGAAAAAGGTCGCATATGCAACTACTTTTTTTGTTATTTACGTCTTATTGATAACTGATAATTATATCGTTACGAAATAATCGTTACGTTTTACCTCGAAGGACGTACTTCCAAATATGTCTATTTAATTAGTCCTCCGATTAAAATTATGAAAGGACAGAAAATTGTTTAGCATGTAATTTGAATATGGGTGTTAGACATAGAAAGAACAAGGTTTTATATTAAGTTAACACCTTCTTTTTTGATAAAAATATTATTACGAAGTCAGTGGCGTTTAAGGAGATATTTCCTACAATTAAAAGCACTTTTGTAGACCTCGCATCGATGGATTTAGTCCTAGAAGTATCTGACTGGAGCAGACATGTTTTTCGGTTAAAAGAAGACATAAAAGGTAGTTACAGTTTAAAAAATTGAGAAAAAAGCCAGAACATTTGGTCAAAAACGAAGAAAAACTCCTAAAAATCATAAAAGGGGTAGGAAAAGCCCAAAAACCTCGATAGAAAATTGCTGGGATCCTTAAATTGGCCGATTGCCTTATCCTCGCAGTTCTAGATCAACAGTTTGCTTCATCTTAACTGCCATTCACCAGTCGAAATGATTGCCAGGCACATAGATCGTTCGGTTGCCGTATAGCCGAAATGCTAGAAACTTCAGATGCTGGCGTTTAGGATTCCGAATTCGCCTGATCCTTGCAGATGGCCTCTTTAGATGATTGCCAGGTAGCAAGATCGCCAGTTACCAGATTTCCGGATTTCCTGACCTTCCAGATCGCCAAATCACCCAACCACCAAACTGCGCTGACAAATTACCCATTGCCAGTGGTAGATCTCCAGTTTCATTGATTCTAATAGGCGAAAACCTCGCTAGAAAATTGCTGGGATCCTTAAATTGGCCGATTGCCTTATCGTGAAAGCTCTGGATCAACAGTTTGCTTGATCCTGACTGCCAAATCGTCAGTCTACATGATTGCCAGGCACCTAGATCGGTTGCCGGATAGCCGAATTGCTAGAAACTTCAGCTACTGGGAAATCTCCAGACCTTAGGATTCCCAATTTGCCTGATTCTTGTAGGTGGCCTCTTTAGATGAATGCCAGGTAGCAAGATCGCCAGTTACCAGATTTCCGGATTTCCTAACCCTTCCAGATCGCCAAATCACTCAACCACCCATACTGCGCTGACAAATGGCTCCATTGCTAAAGGATAGATCCCCAGTATTACTGATCCTAAAAGCCCAAATACCTTGCTAGATAATTGCTGGGACCTTAAATTGGCCGATTGCGTTATCAACGCAGTTCTGGATCAACCGTTTGTTTGATCCTAACTGCCAATCGCCAGTCTAAATGATTGCCAGCACCTAGATCGGTGGCCCGATAGCCGAATTGCTAGAAACTTCAGATACTGGAAAACGCAGAGTTTAGTATTCCCGATTTGTCTGATCCTTGCAAATGACCTCTTTACATGATTGCTAGGTAGCAAGATTGCCAGTTACCAGATTGCCGGATATCCGGATAACTCTGATTTCCAGATCGCGAAATCTCCCAAACACCAAACTGCGCTGAGAAATTTCCCATTGCCAGAGGATAGATCCCAGTGTTACTGATCCTAAAAGCCCAAATACCTCGCTAGAAAATTGCTGGGATCCTTAAATTGGCCGAATGCCATATCGTCACAGTTCTGCATCAACAGTTTGCTTGATCCTAACTGCCAAATCGCCAGTCTAAATGATTGCCAGGCACCTAGATCGGTTCCTGGATAGCCGAGTTGTTAGAAACTTCAGATACTAGCAAATCTCCAGAGTTTAGAATTCCGAATTTCCTGATCCTTGCAGATGGCCTCTTTAGATGACTGCCAGGTAGCAGGATCGCCAGTAACCAGATTCCGGATTTCCTAACGCTGATTTCCAGATCGCCAAATCACCCAACCACCAAACTGCTGACAAATTGCCCCATTGCACGAGGATACCCTAGTTTTACTGATCCTTATAGCCAGAACGCCAGTTTAGCCTAATGACAGATTTTATTAATTAAATGTAGTATTTGTTCTGTCATTAGAGATTTCCTTGAATCCATAGGGGATATCGATAGTGTCGAGTTAGGGGGTGGGGACTAAATTGAAAACAGAAGCGTCAATATTGAGGTATTGATCGGTGATAAGTTCTAAAATGACAGCGTCACATCTGCCACCCTTCCGAGTGTGCTCCTCCGTGGCCGGCCCCTTGTTATCGCCGTGTTAGTCTTTTTCATCCGCATCCCCTTCCTTCCACCCTTCGGGAATTCTCCGTTCGGTTAATAGACTTTTAATTGTTTCATAGACCTCACACGTTTAATTTAGTTTTTGATTTTATCGGCTTTTTTTCTAAGTCTGCCTCATCGTCCCTTCTGTCATCTCAAAATTTTTCAACCTTAAAAAAAATCTTTTGTTTCAAAAATGACAAATAAGCAAGGAGTGTCTTGTATTGCAATATCAGGCATTTGCATCACTTATGTTTTATTTATTTTTCATTATTTATAAACTCTTGATACTTTTTCTACCCTTGACTAAACTCTACGTTCAGTCTTGACATTTAACTTTTTTTACAAAAGCGTTGAATTAATTTACGGTTGAAGAAAATGGATCCGCGAACGACCTGGAAGTGAAATTACGCTCGGAGTGAGGGTTAGGTCAAGATCGAATCGCACCGAGCGAAAGTGTACCTGCACCTTCAACTTTCAAGGATTCGATCGACAAGGAAATTCAGTTTTCGTTTGACATTTTTTCTCTTCTTCTTTCTATTTTTAGCCCTGGTCAAATCCCAATAAATGCGGTCCTTCTGGAGTTTCAGGGGTGCATATTTGATAAGCATACGGGCCACCCCAAACGTTTTTTCAGCACAATATATTTTAAATGTCAAAACACCAACATTGTTATTACAAAATGTTTCAAACGTGTTAAGATTTGGTAAAAATAAAAATACAGCCAGACTGCAACAATTTGTAAGCCGAGAGTAGTACAATAACTTCATTTTGCGAAAGAGGGTATAGGTTAGATTACGATGTAACGTCTGTTTTGCTGGTAATTAAGCGGATAGCCAACTTCTCGACTGTTTAGCTGCCAATCTGAGGATCTAACGACTTTTCAGCAAGAGATTGATCGACTGTCCAACTGATGATTCAACGACTGTAAAGCATTAGACGGTAGTTTAGCTTTCGATTTAACGAATGATTATTGACCACTTCCAGACTGTTTAGCTGGGAATCAGACGTTCTAAAGACTAAACACTTTTTAGCTGAAGATACATCGACTGTTTAACTGATGATTAATGACTGCAGAGCTAACTGTTGGCTGTTTAGCTGATGATTGCTTCCCGACTGTTCATCTGACGATCTAACGGCTGTTTAGCAGGAGATTATCGACTGTTCAACTGATGATTTAACGACTGTAAAGCATTAGACGGCAGTTTAGCTTACGATTTAACGACTGATTGTTAACCACTTCCAGACTGTTTAGCTGGGAATCAGTCGTTCCAAAGACTTTTTACCTTATGATTCATCGACTACTTAACTGATGATTAACGATTGCAGAGATAACTTTCGGCTGTTTAGCTGATGATTACTTCCCGACTGTTCATGTGCCAATTTGAAGATCTAACGACTGATTAGGGATTGCTTTAAAATGAAGTTTTAAAAACTTTTTAGCTGAAGATTCATCGACTGTTTAACTGATGATTAACGACTGCAGAGCTAACTATTAGTCAGCAGTTTAGCTTACGATTTAACGACTGATTATTGACCACTTCCAGACTGTTTAGCTGGGAATAAGATGTTCTAAAGGCTAAAGACTTTTTAGCTGAAGATTCATCGACTGTTTAACTGAAGATTTATGACTGCAGAGCTAACTGTCGGCTGTTTAGCTGATGATTACTTCCCGACTGTTCATGTGCCAATCTAACGATCTAACTACTGATTAGGGATGCTTTAAAATGAAGTTTTAAAAACTTTTTAGCTGAAGATTCATCGACTGTTTAACTGATGATTAACGACTGCATAGCTAACCATTAGTCAGCAGTTTAGCTTTCGATTTAACGACTGATTATTGACCACTTCCAGACTGTTTAGCTAGGAATAAGATATTCTTAAGACTAAAGACTTTTTAGCTGAAGATACATCGACTGTTTAACTGAAGATTTATGACTGCAGAGCTAATTGTCGGCTGTTTAGCTGATGATTACTTCCCGACTGTTCACGTGCCAATCTGACGATCTAACTACTGATTAGGGATGCTTTAAAATGAAGTTTTAAAAACTTTTTAGCTGAAGATTCATCGACTGTTTAACTGATGATTAACGACTGCATAGCTAACCATTAGTCACAGTTTAGCTTTCGATTTAACGACTGATTATTGACCACTTCCAGACTGTTTAGCTGGGAATAAGATATTCTTAAGACTAAAGACTTTTTAGCTGAAGATTCATCGACTGTTTAACTGAAGATTTATGACTGCAGAGCTAGCTGTCGGCTGTTTAGCTGATGATTACTTCCCGACTGTTCACGTGCCAATCTGACGATCTAACTACTGATTAGGGATGCTTTAAAATGAAGTTTTAAAAACTTTTTAGCTGAAGATTCATCGACTGTTTAACTGATGATTAACGACTGCATAGCTAACCATTAGTCAGCAGTTTAGCTTTCGATTTAACGACTGATTATTGACCACTTCCAGTCTGTTTAGCTGGGAATAAGATATTCTTAAGACTAAAGACTTTTTAGCTGAAGATTCATCGACTGTTTAACTGAAGATTTATGACTGCAGAGCTAGCTGTCGGCTGTTTAGCTGATGATTACTTCCCGACTGTTCATGTGCCAATCTGACGATCTAACGACAGCACATTACATTAACAGGTCCTGCTAGTTCTTTCGCTGTGTCTACATGACATCAATACTTGCCTAGTTTGTAACTGAAGTAATTTGGCGGAGTTATAGACTTTTGTATTCGAGCGATTGGCCCAATCGGATACATTTGATTGGTCGGCCCAGTTGGTTACTTCCGTCGGGGACGTTTCTTTTCAAGTAAAGTGCATTACTCGAGTTGGTAACCTGCCATCTTTATTCTTGCAAAATTTGCTAACGATTAAATGTGGCCGTCATGAGGTGAAAATCAAGTAATTTTATTTATTTATGCTTTTTGCTTTTTGTTTAGTTGATTCGGAGGTGTTTATGCCGACATCGGAAAGGTCCATCAAGGAAGATTTATTACGTAGGAAGGTCAATGAATTCAAACATGCAAACTGCCCGCTTTAATTTAACCGGTGTTAATTTGTTAATTGTCATGTTTGGCGTCAACTCTTTCACTACATATTTATAAAATCCCATATTCTAGTTCAAAACAATGTCATTAAATGACCTTTGATATCAAGTGACAAACAGAGATTCGACCTTGTGATTTTATAGAAATTTATTTTTATTAAAAAAAAAGTAATAGAACGAGAAAAGTAATTTCGCTAAAGGAGCCATTTTGTTAATAAACTAATGGGTGGACTTTTTAAGGTCTGACATGCAAACCTAATCATTGGCCGCCGGACTAGGCCACGTATTATATGAATTAAAATTGATTTTCCTCGTAAACGTTTTAAGGGAAAAACCACTTTATTTTAGCCATCAGAGAGAGGGAAAATTGGGAAGGTTATTTTAAAATTTGGTTTTAAAGAAGTTAACTAGTTAAAGAGCTTCCAACGAAACTTCCTTAAAGAGAAGGAACAATATAGGAGGGGAAGTATTAAGGCGGGGGAAGTATTTAAGGAGGGGGAAGTATTTAAGTAGGGGGAGGTATTAAGGAGGAGGAAGTATTAAAGAGGGAAGTATAATATAACGGAGAAGTTTAGGGAGCGGTAAGTATAAAGGAGAATGTTCAAGGAGGGTAAAGTATCAGGGAGGAGAAGTTCAAGGACGGGGAGTACAAAGGAGGGGAAATAATAATTTCAAGCATTTAGACAAATTTTAGATTTTTATTTTTTTACGAAAAATTTTATAGTTTTTTTAATTATTTTTTTTTTATTTGCTGTTTTATTTTACTCTTTTCTTTTCTTTCTTTTTTTTTCGAAAATTTTCCCAAGTATTAAGGTAGAAATAATGGGCTCTTTGCCCTATGGATGTAGCTCTCGTAACGGGTGGAAGTATGGAATTTCTCCCTTCTAAAAAAATAATAAAAAAATATATTTTTGTAAAAAATTTTGAAATTTTTGCAATTTTGGTAAATAAAAAAAGGAATGAAAAAAAATAGATATTCCGACCGGTTTCGGCGTAATACGCCTCTTCAGGTGGACTATTTCCTTATTTTTCACTCTCATCTCATTTTCTACTTGACCTTTACTATGTGGTATTTCATTCTCTCTCCCTCACAATAACCCTTAATAAATGATAAAATTCATTGATATTTCCCTGAGAAAAAAAAATATTTTTACACCAAAATTTTTAAAACAAAATAAGTAGAATTTGGTCAAAATTTGGTGAATATCGGACCATCGGTTTGGCCGCAGCGAATTTTTTAAAATTTCAAACAGACATATCTCCGCCATTTTTTCGAAATTCAAAAATCGCCCACGTTAGTTTTTACTAAAACTTAATTACGAAAAATTTTTTAACTTCCAAAAAATTCCAAATGGCCGTAAAGTTAACTCAAGGTGAAAAAAAACTAACAAAAATATTTTATGTGATACTAGAGGGGGATACAGACAACACAAAAAAATGCTTGAAAAAAGTCAAGGGCAGGGATTTTCCTGTTAAAGGCGAATCGAAATTTATGGTTTTGAGCATAAAGAAATTTTTTTGCCGGACAGAAAAGCTAATCCCAAAGTCTTTTAATCGAAAATAGCAGTGGAATGAGCGTGTGTTTATAGTGAGGAAAGGCATCAATCCCGTTTTGAAAGTTCAAACTATTTTGGAATTAGTCCAATAAGACGTCTTGGCCAAAAGATCCCTACTCTTCATGTCGTTTTGATTGCCCAAACTACGGCCGACACTTACAACCCTATTAAAGATTTTAAGGATTATCACACGCCTCGTTTGGCACAATAATTATACACTGCTTTACGTGGTTTTTAAATTGGACCTCCCAAATTTGCTGTCTGTAAGCGCTACAAGATTAAGATCGACGGAGAAGTTTATAAAGAAAAGGTTGGATTCTGCGGCCCTTTTAGAACTTCCAAAAATGATCACATTTAAATTTTTAAAATAGATTTTTTTCGTATTTTGTGATGGCAAAGCTTTGTTTTAAGACTTTTGTTTTGATATACGGCTTCCTCGTTCTCTAAGCCGCCAAATCCTTATTAAATAGGGATTTGAGGATAAATTTATCGTATTTCCGGGAGTCTTCCCGGTAACTGGCTGAGAAAAAATATTTTAAGTAGGATTTCCGGGATTTTGTCATTTTTTAGAGGAGAATCTCTTTTCCTTTTTTTAACAATAGATTTTTGCACTTAGGCCAAGAAATTGGGGCCAAAAAAAAGAAGACAGCCTAATTATTTCTTGTTTAGCCACTGATTAAGGATGCCACACCTGTCAGAAGACTTTTTTAAATTAATCAGCCATTTTGGAGGTTTTCCATGTTCTTGTTTTCAAAACTCCCTTGTTGGACCGAGAAGCTTGTGGGATTTGAAATTTTTTAGAAATGGGGAACAAAACTTTTTGGAGGTTTAGCTCCCTTTTAGAGGTTTAACCCCCTTTTTGGAGCTTTTCCATGTTCTTGTTTTCAAAACTCCCCTTGTTGGGACCGAGAAGTTTGTGGGATTTTGAAATTTTATAGAAATGAGGGAACAAAACTTTTGGAGGTTTAGCTCCGTTTTTGGAGGTTTAACTCCCTTTTTGGAAGTTTTCCATGTTCTTGCTTTCAAAACTCACCTTGTTGGGACCGAGAAGCTTGTAGGATTTTGAAAGGAACAAAACTTTATATTGTTTTATCAAGGATGTCTCGTCTTACAAAAAAAAAAGTTTCGCCCTAATTCTTCGTTATTTCGAGCTACGCAGAAGGTATAAAAACGTCATTTCAAATAACGTCGAACATCACACCCTGATCTGCCAAAATCGCAAAAAGTGAAAATATAACTTGGCCTTCCATTCTAAAAAAACTGTTTTCTCCTTCGAAAAAAAAAGCGATTCTTGGATTTTCTTAATTAGGAACTCGTAAACGTCCTAGGTCACTATTTTCTTGGGTCCGAGGTTATTTGAGAAGCGATCCCTTCTTATAACTTCTCTCCTACAATGTTTACCTTTCGACGTTTAGGGGCTTCATCAAGTTTATAGAAGAAAATGCGACGTTATTTTTACAAAAGAAGCCTTTTTACCACCGCATAATTATTTGATATGAAAAACATATTCCCATGAAGAAAAAAACAAGATTAGTTTCAAAAAAAAAACTCGTGTGTAATTTAAATAATTTCTTTAAAATTAGTCTTCTATAAAGTTAATTTCGTGAATTTTACGAATAATTAGGCCAATAGAGGTGTTTTCGCTTGACTTTGAAGGTGTCTACGCAGAATTTACCGCTTTGTTGGTCCCTTTCTACTTGGATGGCTTTATAGTTTTCGGGAAACGCTCATCACGGTTATTACCCGGATGGAGGGTTTTATGAAAGTCGGAAAAGACCCCTGCCAAGAAAAAGGAGTAAATCGATAGGGAAGAAAAAGCGACTTCCCCTATGAAGGAAATCACGAGGAAAAGTCCAAACAAGACCACTCAAAATAAGTTTTTATCGGAAAAAATTTAAACTCCGAGTCTTTGTGAAATCTTTCATTATAATTCGAATTCCGAAGAGCATATCGACCAGAATAATTAAATTCCACAAAGCATTCAATTTATTATCGCATCAAAAAAATAATAAACCAAAGTGGACTTAAAAAAAATCACATTAATTTATTCTTATCTTCGAGCGTAGGTTACCAGGACGTGATGAAGCATGCGATAACCTTTTTTTTCGGTCACTGTTTGCTTTAAAAGTGGGCTAAGTCCCAAAGCTCCGCGGTGAAGGGCGGCCGAAATGAAAAAACATCCCCGTTGTAAATAACGTCTCGAATCCATTTTTCCCCCATCCCAAGGTCTTCGGTTCTTCTGTAAAATTCCACGATTATTCAAAGAATGAAAAACGAAGCTTAAAAATCTGGAACGCTTTGCCATAATTAAAAGAGGATTTGTTGCGTCCAGTAAAAGTCTTTAAGCCCGTGATTTATGCTTTTAATTCTTGAGCATTTAATTTACTAATCTGATTTATTTTCTCTGACATATTTTGAATTCTAGCATCTTAAAGTTTGAAAAAAAAAATTAATTAAAAATAAGCGGTAATCTAAATGAATACAGAAAACGCAAGGAAGGAAAAAATAAGCTAAATTAATTTTCTCCGCTGAGTTCTAAAGAGAAAGAAAATAACAATCTTATATTTTATTTTTAACTTCTCAAAAAGTTATTGTGATACCCACCAAACAAGGGCCTTCCAGACCTCGTAGAAGATAAACGATCTTCCCGATCATGAGGTTGTCCGTGGTGCCGGCCGGCCGTTCAATTTTTCGGAACAGTTCACGGCCCTAATTGAATAAGGGAGGTTTGTGAAAAGCTGAAAATCCGATGAAATTGCTTCCGCCACAACGAACAGCCGTAAGAATTTTCTACATTTCCAAAGACTCTTCGTTGGAGGGTATCACAATAACTTTATTTTTGAGAAAGTTTTAATTCTACTTTGACGAACATGAAAAAATGAAGAAGATGATAAAATGTGATCAGGAATAAAAATCCTTGAGCAAATATCGTCTGGGTTGTCCCTAAAGCCCTAAGGGCCTAAAGCACCCAAAAGGTCTAATAAGTAAAAAGGAATCCTCGTTGACAGTCGAAAAGTAGACTTTTATAAAAAGAGGAAAAATTTTTAACATTGAGAACTTACTTTCTTAGAAAATTCGCAAAAAAAAATGGAACATTCGGGATTTCTGGTACGAATTTGTGGATTGGAGAAGATCGCAATGATCGGACTATAATCTCCATGATTAAATTTAAAAAAAATTTAAAGAACAAAAAGTTTTGATTAACGAAGTTTATTTTTATCTTTCCTATTAAAGAATTACGTAACGAAAAAATTTTCATTCAAAACCTAATTATAAATTTATTTATGCATTAAAAAAAAAGTTGTTAAGTTAGGAAAATGATATCTTAAAACTTATTTTACCTAGATTTAAAGTTTCAATTGAATGAAACCAATTAAAAGTGTTGATTTAATTAAGAAGAGACTGTGGAAGACGACATTAGGTCCCTTTGTGACTTCAAATCGAATAACGATAGGAACAAAGGGGTTTACCAAAAAGCCTAGATTCCCAATTCCTTCTTCGTTTGTGATATAGTCAACGAAAGAATGGCGCTTGCACAATCATCTCAATCTAAGCTTCCAAATTGCGAGGGGATGATGCCAGGAAGCAGATGTACTGCGGAATGTAGAAACAGCAGTCCACTAGTTTGAGTTTAATTATGTTTTATTGCAGTGGAAAGTTTATTATCTTTTTAACCTTGAAGTTATCTGTTTAGACTAGTGGTTTTAGTTTCTTATAAAGAAAACACTTGGTTTTCAGGTGATGTGAAATGGGTGGTTCAGCACCGTGGCAGGAGGAACTACCACGGGATCCGGTCTATATTGTGACGACGATGACCGTTTTGTATTCGCTCATTTTCCTGATGGGAGTCGTCGGAAACATAAGCATGCATCGTCATCGTTCGAAATAAGCATATGCACACGACGACCTACTACCTCTCTTTCATTGGCCATTTCCGATTTGCTTCTTCTTGTCTCCGGCCTTCCTCCCGAAATGTACATGCTCTGGTCGAGGTAAACGTTTTTATCAAATTGCGTTTTATTTCTTTGTCAAGTTGAAAGGAAAACTGAAAAACAAGGTCCCCATTTTAAACTGGGTGTTTGACCCTCGTAATTTTAAATTTAAAAATAATTTCTCTAGATAAAACATTTTCTGAAAATAAAACTGGAACGAAATTAGATCGTGTCAATTAGGGGCTCAATCTAAAAAAGCTTTATGCTCAGAGGGAAATTGCTAAGATTTGTCTTCGCAAGACTTTAAACCGCTTCAGAGCTTTCAGTCGATTTCGTTCAATATCCTGATCGAAAGGTCACTAAAATTGCTAATGCGGGATAAAGAAAAATTCATGAAAAAATGAGACCCCATGAAATATTCTGGCGTTTATAAACAGGAAGAAATTTCCCTCGAAAAAATGTCAAAATCTCAACAGACAAAAACTATTTTAAAATCGAACGCCCACGAAAGGATCGATTTCTTAAAATGTATAAAAACATCCATTAAAAGTTTGGTCTAATATGATCAAAAGGAAAATGTTTACCTCCTTTTATAAAATCCTTAATCGAGAATCCTTTTAAAAGATAAACCCGTGGTTTGTAGATAATGAAAACTGAACATAAAATTAGAAAAAAAAAAAAAAGAAAAACACAAAAAGATTTGTTTTAAAAGCAACTTTTGATTACATTTTGTGTTAAGAATGGTTTCTTTAGATAAAAGTTGAGAATCAGTTGATAGTCAGTTTATAGTTTTCTTATGCCAGGTAGCGATGAAATCGTGTTTTTATCTTCCTTAAAGAATTATTGTGATACCCTCGACGTCGGGTTCCGATCTCAACTTTGTCTGTGGTGCCGGCCGGCCGTCCGTCCGTAGCATTTTTTTTTCCGGAACACTTTACGGCCACAGTTTTCATCCGATTTTCACCAAATTTTCACACAAATTTCTTTAGCCGTGAATAGAAACCAACACATAAAAAAATTTCGAAAAAATAAGAACTTAAAAAATTTTTAGAAAAAAAAAGCCCTTTAAAAAGAAACCCGGAAATTTTTCGAAAAAAAAACTCGGAAATTAAAAAAACTTAGACAATTTTTTGACAAAAAAACTTCAAACAATTTTTTGTTTCCAATACGGTATCCATAATACCGTCTAATGAAAGTCAGTAAAAAGTGTAGGAGAATGAAAATAAGGAAATAGTCCACCTGATGAGGCTATTACGCCGAAACCGGTCGTGGAATATCCGTTTTTTTCATTCTTTCTCCCTCTGTAACTTTTAATAGCAACATTTTTTTTTGGAAAAAAACTTAGACAATTTTTGACAAAAAAAAACTTAAACAATTTTTTTTGGAAAAAACTTAAACAATTTTTGTTAAATATTTTATTTCGAAAGTTACAAGGACTTTCTTTTTCTCTGGCCAAAAGTCGTCCATTTGACGATCGAGCGTAGCCCGGTACAAATAAGGGTTGTGGTTCCTGTATTTGGTCAGGCGACATTCCCTCGAGAACGATTCACTGTTTTAATCTTCTGCAAAGCCTACAATAGCCTAAAAATTCGTTCGGAAGACCGAAACCGTCTGTTAATGTATCTCAATAACATTTTAGTGTAAGTAATTTTCTGTAAAAAAGCAAAGGTCACAGAAGATTTGGATAGTAGGATTTTTTATTGAGCGAGATTCCGGCGGTTTAATATTATATCGGAGGAAAAAAATATTTCTGTGCCATTGATCAGAGCAATAACAAGACTTCTTTTCGTCTGAAAGATCATCGCAATAAATTTGAATTATGAGCTTTCTCCTGATAAAAAAAGAACATTTTTTCGCCATGAAAATGTATAGACGTACGATAAATTTATAGAAAACGTACGTTTCCTATGGGGGTTGTTCACCCTTTGATTCTTTAATTTAATGCTTAATTAATCATATTTTCAGGCGAGATAAATGCTCCGGTTGATTTTTTTCAGATCTTACGTTTTTTGGGGAAGCCTTTTTGCGTCTTGACCGGATTCATGGCAGAAACGTGCGCGAATGCGACCGTCCTGACGATTACGGCGTTCACTATAGAAAGATACATAGCGATCTGTCATCCTTTCCTCTCTCATTCCGTCTCGCAATTGTCGAGAGCGATAAAACGTTGTCCTCATATGGATTTCGGCTCTGATTCTCGCCGTTCCCCAGGTAAATGAAAAGCAAATACGTTCTGCATGTTCCATATTTATAAAAGGTAAAACGAACTGCACAAATGACACAAAGAGTTTTGATTGCTAACATTGATTTCATTAGAAGCTTTGAAATTTAACATTACTAAAAATGAAGCTCTTTCATTACAAACGAATAGAATAATTACGTATCGTTTTCTTATGATTTTTTTTCCCTTAAATTATCGGACGACTTGGAAAAAAAAGGGAAAAAGTAGTGACAGATACTTTATATTTATGTGTATATTTTTCTTCTTTCTCAAGGCGATACAGTTTGGAGTTGTCAACACGTCAACACGGATAGAACGGAACGGCAGTATCGAGCTACGCGGAGTGTACGATGAAGGAAAGAAGGCCTGGGTCGAACACGCATTCAGAATTTCGACTTGCGTTTTTTTTCATACTCCCCATGACGGTAATAACCTGCCTTTATATTCTCATCGGTTTAAAACTACGTAATCGAAAGCCATCAAAAGGCCAGCGATGGATCGACTCAGAGGGCAAAACCACGTTATTAGATTATTAGGTAAGTTTTTGAAAAGCATGAAACTTCATTTTCCAAATATTTGCCAAGCACTTCCAGGCTTTAGGGTACTTTGTATATGGACTTCCCTTCGTCCTGTAAACAAAATTTTATCGTCAGTCGTTTCTGGTGACATTTAAAGTTTTAAGCCCGGGAAAACCCCTAATGAACGATTAAGAATTCAAATTTTTTTTTATTTATTAAATTCCTCAGCCCGAAAAATCCCCGTAATAAAAATGTTAAATCGGGTGGCATCGACCGAGTGGATGTCGTTAAACGGCGGATAAACTTGCCCCGAGTATGAAACAAAGGTCAGCCTTCGTATATAAAATGTCCTTTATCGTAGGCGAGGAAGAAAGGGTAGGAGTTGATTTGAATATAACATTTTTTTTTACCTTTTTTTTCTCCCTAAAGCCGTATTTTTGATACACCATACAAAACAATAACATAACTTCCTAAATGGATTTTTACGGTCGGCAATAATCGGATTGAGCACAGTAATTTATTTACGAGGATGAAACTTGGGTTTCAGGCAGTGACACAAGCCTCCTTTCAGTGGTAACAATTAAATGAACTGCCTACTCGTTGAACCCGAGTTAAAAGCGCTTTAACACCTTTGATGCCAAAAGGCATAAAAACCACATCAGAATTACAAATTCCAAGTTGGCTACTGAATTCCGAAATAAGTTTAGCCCATCCTATTTATTCCTTTGACTTAATTAGCTGAGAATATCCCTCTTTTTTATCATGTCTTTTTTAATAAAAATCAATTCAAATAGCGACTTTCGGACGTTCAGAATACCTTGCCAAGAGATAATCTTTTCTAAAAAAAACGTATAAACAACCATTATTTCTCTAAATAAATTCGGCCATAAATTAAACCCAAAACTATCATTTCAAAATAATTTTTCTTTAGTATCGATAGCTGTTAGTTTTGAAAAGGATGTAAGTTAAAACATTTTATTTTTGTTTTTAGTGGCAGTTGTTGTGGCGTTTTTTTATATGCTGGGCACCGTTTTCACGCTCAGAGGCTTTTGGCAGTATACGCTTATAATAGCGCCTCATCGAATTATAGCAGCCTGCTGTTAACCACCTACAAAGTTCTCACCTACATATCTGGGATTCTTTATTATTTATCAACGACAGTCAACCCACTTTTGTACAATATCATGTCGAACAAATTTCGGGACGCTTTCAGGGTAAATTATATTTTGAATAATTTTTTTTATATTTCTTCTTCAGAATACGCAGTTGCAGATATGCTGTAGAAAAGATAAAGTAAGCGTTCCGTCTAGAACGTATTCGGTTTATTCACGCGTACATCATATTTCGAACGAAAACCAGATACCGGGAGTTAACCGTTTAAGACTGAGCAGGCCTGCCAACATAAGCAACAGCAGCCTTCAGGATATCGAAGAAGAATACAACGGTCAGGAACTCGCTAAATACATGGGACAGCTCAATTCCAGCTGACACGAAAAGGCCGAATTTTCGATCTCCACTATATCATAAAAAACCAAATATTACAATTTTAGGCCCTTTGTGAATACGCCTGTGTTCCTATTTTCAGAAACTTTGAGGTTCTGTTTAATTATAGATGATCTCTTTTATGACTGCTTGTAAATAATTTTTTTTTTTTAGAAAGCAAAACATATTTAACATAATCACTAATTGTTTAAAAAAAATATGTTTCTCGTTTAGGCTAAGGTGGGGGGTAAATTCTGATTTCCGGGGGCAAAAGCCTTCCCGCATGAAGAAATCAATTTTTACAATTATAATCGGACCCTTTTTGAAATTGGGCGGCAAAATTAGATTCTCTCTTCATAGTCAATCTATCACCGTCCACCTTAGCATTAACACTCTCAGCGCGGCAAGCCCAACTGGCAAATCTCACCCTGGGGCGGGAAAATTTTTTTTCGTCAAACTACTTAATTACCTCCAAAAACATTAATAATGAAGTATAAAATTAATTTGGCATGTTAATTATGCCAAAATAAGGCTTAATTGTCCCTCACAAAAGATCAGATTTGTAGGCAATCCCACAATGTTTTTCCCCTTCTCATACCATTTTGGAACTGTTACTAGGATCAACTTCTCTAAGTGGTCAACCTATTACTTTTAGCCATTAGCTTAATTTTTTTTAAATATTTTTATTACATTTGCTCGTTATATATTTTTTGTGGATACATTTTCACGGTGCGAAATATTTTAGGTACCTACTCAAATTATTCAAAATTGCTTTGTGATGACAAAAAATAAAAATAAGTCACTAGCCATTTGTAACGGCTTGGGATTCCCGAAAAAACCGTTGGGATTAGAAAGGAAACTTGTGTTAATTTAACGATTTTTTTTGTCAAAACGGGCTCTTAATAAGTAAGTAGTAAAGATTATCTCAAATCCGGTGAAATAAACTGGGGGAAAAAACGTTAAAAAAAATTTTATAGAAAAAAAACTGCGCGGATCACTACGATAATGAAAAGTTGTTTAACTAAAAAATTTTTGAAGAGCGGAAATGGGTAGTTATTTATTTTTTCTAAGTGCAAAAACTAAAATAAATTGAATAATTTTAAATAAAATCTACTAAAAAATCTAAAGGCCTTAATAAAGTTGGAAAAGGTAAAAAGTAACGAACTTGTTTTAGAGTGAAACATAGAACGAACTGCTACCGTTCAAAGTTTTAGTTTCCGAATTCGCCACTGCTCTTGGCCGCTCGGAAGTCTTTACTTTTTTTTTAAATTATACTAAAAAAATGATTGTAACTTATGATCGTTGTACCTAATAAATAATTTTGTGTTTAATTTAACTTAATAGAACAAAAAATTAATAAGTTTGTAAAGAAATTACCCGAAATTAATAGTAACAGGTCCAAATGTGAGAAGGAACGCTTTTGGTTTTTTCTACTCTTTTGGTCTAAAAGCTAAATAATATTATAAAACCGGCAAAAAGTTGTGATCATAAGTTAATTAATAGTTTTAAAATTATTATTTTAAAAAACTTACAGTAAAAAAGTAGAAAAATAATCCAAAATTGAACTGAAAACGACTCCGTGAAGTAGCTGGTTTAACTGTCTACTTAGAAAGTCAAAATCGAAATGAAGAAAAAGGTCTAGAGTCAAGCTAAGGCCTTATTTAGGTATAAAAACCCTTTAGGAATTAACGTATGTCAACAGTTGTGTGAAATTCACTGTTTTAAGCATCGAAAATCGCTTTTTAAAAGACGCATGAACGGTCGATGTATACATTGAGCCGCCTGGAGAAGGGAACTTTCTACTCAATGTATACATCGACCCGCGCTGAGAGTGTTAATGAATTTTTTGAAGATTCCAGATTGCGGGATATCAATTCCACATTTAGCAAGCTTTTTCATGTACATCCTATTCAAAATATTATTTTTCATCGATAAATTGAAAATGTATTGGGTTTGAATTAGCTGATAAGGGGCGATTTCACCAAAAATAATGACCCTGCGGTAGCAGGGACTAAAAGGTAGATTTCTTTTCATGTTTAAAATTAATATGTATAAACACAAAATATATAATTATGTTATAAAAAATGATGATATAAGAAAAATTGCGCCACTGAGCCCCTAGAAAACATCTGATAATTTTTATTAATAAAATATTTAATAATTTCCCGGTATAAATTCAAATTTTTTTAAAAGTTTAGCTAGTTCAATATTTTGCGCCTGGCTCGTCCAAACCTGCTTTAATTAATTTTTTACACGCCCTCGCAGAGGTCTTAAAGTTTTTTTTTGCAAAAGGACTGGGATTTCAATAGAAAATGCCAATTTTCTCTTTTAAGCCCTAAGTAAAGTAGGTGAATCGCTGGTCCGATTTCAGCCATTAACGAACTCGTCCGAGCTATTGAGATAAAAGCTCTTAATACCCGATATCGTCACCCTCACATTAAAATTGCTCCAGTTATCGTGCTATATATATATATATATAAACTTTTCAACTGAGGATGGTTTTGGGGTCCAGGAGGTATGAAACGAAAAACGTATAGAAAATTTTTGAATCTGCGACTACTTGGTACATTACAATAGGTAGATTTTTGAAGAAAAGAAATCTACCTAAAAAGAGGAGATAGGTGGGATATGGAGAATTAGTTCCACGTATGGCCGTCAATGGCGTCAGAGCGCTTTGAAAGGTTATAAAATTACGTTGGTTAAATCGGGCCCAAAATTTTTCAAAATCAAAGTATGATAAAAGTATTTTTTAAATGTAAATATTTTTAATTAAATGTTATGTAGGGTGATAAATTATAATATATTTAAAAAAATTAATGGCTGTCTTAATTACATTTTTTGTTTGAAAAACATATGGTTTTGAAAGATGCCTGAGTTACTGGTCGATCCAGAAATCCGAACGTGGGTTTTCCTTCCAATCTTTCTTATAACATTTCTGGTCGGAATCATCCGTCATTACGCCACCATCTGGACTGGACGTGAGAAAAAGGTCGAATTGAAAGATATCGTCGAAACGCAGACGATCAGCAGAGGGAGGCTTCTGCTACGCCACGGGATGTACCTGACGAAGGAATCTTTTGAAGCGAGACGTGATTATTTCAACAATGAAACCTATGGATGTTACAAAACTCTCCAAGACAAAGCGAGTGAGGAGAACCCGATGCGTAATCCAGGTGCGTTGTCGGAGATGCTTCGACTCAATTTGACCGAATGTTTTCTCGCTTTGCCGATGCTTTTTATCGCCGGATGGATCAACTACATGTTTTCTGGTTTCATCGCCACTAAAGTACCTTTCCCCTAACATTCAGGTATAAAAAACATTCCTTCTTTTATACTTTCATTTAGTTTCAAACCGATGTTGCAGAGAGGGATCGAGTTGACATCGTTGGATCCGGCGTGGGTATCTTCGGTTTCTTGGTACTTCCTGAACGTTTTTGGACTTAGGTCAATCTATACGCTCGTACTAGGAGAAGAACCCTGCTATGACGTCAACCAATTCATTCCGATGCCACCTACTACGGAGATAAACACTGAATGGGAAGCCTTAGAAATGTACCAACACAAATGGGAACTCAAAGAAAACAAACTTCCTTAAATAAATATTAATTATTCTTGTTTTATTTGACTAATACCTTAGGCTAAATTGAGATACAGTGTGTTAACAATAATTTCTACATTTTGAGAGAACTTGATCACCTATCCACGCCGGTTAATACACTCAACATATGTTTGGTTATTATTAAATTTTTATACTTAGGTTAAATTTTAGTTTGTTTTGAAATGGATAAATTAGAAAGAAATTATAAGTTGGCATACAGAGAACTTTTTTTGGAAAGGTTTCGGAGGTTGCGTATGAACTCGAGTTTCATAGCGACTCCTTTGAAAGATATCGCTTCATTTTATAAAGGAATGAAGATGGAGGGCACGCTGAGTAGGACGGTCGGCCTCCGAAAAGTCCCATGGACTGGATGCTTCGAATATCCTCCGTCGTATCCTCCGGGTCTTTCCGCGAACTACCGCGACTTCCTCAACTCTACGAAGACCGCATATCCTTTTCCGATGATGCCCATCAATCCTTCTTCTCATTTAGGGCCCTTCTGTAGAGACTGCGGCGCCAAACTTGTACCGCTCAAAAGAGACCAGTCTACGGGGACAGACAACGCGGCGAAAATCAACGATGACAATAAAAAAATCGACTTTCATGAATGGCCTTCTAAAGAAGAGCAGCAATCACCCTATATCTCTAGAAGCAGCGAAAACTATCCAAAAAATCAAAATTTAATAAATGAATACATGGTATATCAGGCACTAACTGAAAATCCTGAATATCCAAACGAAATCCAGAAGTTTTAGCTTGCGAGCATCAATATGAAAATGAAATATTCACCACTGACATCAATTATTTTCAAAAAGATAGTATTTGTACAAATTGTGGAAATCATTTTGATCCTACGCGGAGAATAAGTCAAGAATTGATCGTTTACATCGAGCAGGATACGTCAGAAGAAAAGGTCGAAATCCATCAAAAGAAGCCGACATCGTTGAAATCATGCTTTAAAAAATTGATACCAAAAAGGAAAAAAAGCCCGCAGATAAGCCAAACATCGAGTGAAGAGACGAGACTGAACAGATATTCCAATTGCGTCGTTCAAGGGACAAATCGCTTCCAAATTTTGTCCTACATTAACAAAATCGAGACGAGCGAAACGTACGAGTCGAGTGAAACGTCCAAAAAAAGTGAAGAAAATATGAAAGTTTTCCTTCATGGAAGACGTGAGGAGGAATATCAAAGCAAAGCGTCCAAAGCGAGATAACATCCAGCGAAACGTTTGGTCCCAACAGCAAGAGTTTTATTCCCGTCATCGAGGAGCAGCTACGTCAAAATAAATACAAGCAAAACTATCAAAATTGTTAAAAAATCCGATTTGCACTCCAGTTAAGCATTATCCGAAAATTGAAACATCTCGACGATGTTTGTCTGCCCCTTCAAAAGAAAGAAACATCGAAATTTCCACGAAGAGTCGAACTGCATAGCATTTGATATGAAAACGCCCCAACGTTCACATACAAATTTTACAGCTGCGACCGAACTAGAAGCATTGAAGGAGAAGTTTAAAAAATCGGACTGCTTGTATTCAAAATCGATGAAAAGAACTCAGCCGATAAAAAAGATAGTCGAATTCGAAAGCTCATCGTCTAGTTCATACATTTGTCACGGGAAGAAATTCATAATACGAGACTTACGCAAAATGACGCAGAAGATCCCCAGGAAGGAGAACACGAAGAAAAAAGCGATTGAAATTTTTCCAAAGAAAAAAGGGCAAATTCCTCCAAAGAACCGAGCAGTCCCTGCAGTAAACAAATATAAAAAGGAAGCCTCGCCACCAGTTTTCATAAAGCGCGTCAATCTAAGCAAAGTCGCCAAGCAGTTCTCTAGAGGGTACATCGAAGAAAACGAGAAGGGCGAGTTCGTTATTCGGAGCGGGAAAAAAAGCATTAAGCTAGACCCAGATTCAGAACGCGTCTGTAAAAACGTTTCCAAGAAGCTTGAAATCGAAATAAAATCAAACGAAGATATCGAAAAGTCAGACACTTCAAACTCTACTGAAATATGCGACTTAGCTGAATCATTCCCAACAAATTTAAAAAATGTCCGCTTTGAGTCTTCTTGCATATCCCCTATTCGCAGGTTGTCAAATTTCAATGCGAATTTTCCAGAACAAGGCGTGGTCGGAGATAGATTTGAAGTCGACATGTGTCCACATGGAAGTTCATTTGATATCATTTCAAGGCCGGGTTTTCAGAATTACGAACCGAGTTCAAAACCGAGCAATATCATCGGTGCCAAAAACTATTGGATTTATAACATGAAATCGGAAAGAGATGAGGATGTGAAAAAATTTCTTCCGTCTACCTCAAAGCAATGTGAACAGACACAAAAGATCGATCTTCAAACAGCAATAAAAGCTATCGACAATCTTAGCTTGGAAAACTTAAAGAAGAACGCCGAAAATCCATTTGTTTATACATGTTTTTGTCGTCATTTTGCTCCACAAGAATCTGAGAGCGAAGTCGAAGAAGTTAGTTTATCGGAAATGGAATGTGTAGAGGAGCCGCTGGAGTCCGTTTTTCCCGACATCGGAAAAGCGTTGAAAGAAAGGGAAGATGTGGACGTAGTTCTCTCTCTGCTCACGTACTCGGCATCAAGCATCCTTTTGTCGAACCTCCCAGCATCGTTTTAGCGGACGAAATCGAAGAATCGAAACACGAAGGAAGTATGTATTATTTATTTATTCATCAAAAATGCTGTTTTTAACTATTTATAATATTTTTTCCGCAGCTGCCGCCAAAGAAGAACAAAGCGATAAACTTAAAATTAACATACAACGCCTGGAAAGAAAGTCGACAAAGAACTGAAAGAACTCGACGCAGACTTAGAAGAGAGGAAAGAGCTTGTGGGAACTTGAGAGAGAAGATACAACAAGAGAAGACAAAACTTGACGAAGAAAGGGGTCGCCTTGACGTAAGGAATGACGAGCTTGAACGTGTAGATCCAGTAACCGGAGAAATCATTCCAAAAGAAGAGGCCCAAGACCCGATAAAAGACTCAAATCCAACCGAAAAGGCTGAACTAACAAAAACTAGTTAAATTTTTATAAAATGTAAAAGTTTATTTCATGTGTATAATTTTTCCATTTTGAGGAAGAGAGATACAATAAACAGGAATATTTCACGACCGGTTTCGACAAAATAGGGCTCATCAGGTGAGGGTAGTGGAGCACATGTTCCACGTTATCTTAGTAACGTGTTAGCAAATCACCATGCAGTAATGTTTCACATAAAAATGAGAACAACAAACGGAAAATAGTTCACCTGATGAGACCATGAGGTCGAAACCGGTCGTGAAATATTCCTGTTTATTTTCTCTATCTTCCTCAGAAGTATTGTGTTTTATGTGTATATTTTTTTAAAACGAAATTAACTGGCAACGTTTAGCAAGATTTTGCTACTCATTTTCTAAGGGAAAACAGACACAAAGAATATCCCTTCTATGCCCCCTTTACTTCGAGCAAAACGGGGGAAACTTTGCAATGACCCCGACGTGCGAAATATTCCAAAATATCTATATTCGCTTCTGCATCAAGCATTTGATTAACAATAATTTTTTTAAGTTAGTTAAAAATGTAGCTCTTATGGTAAATGATATTCTATCCATTGACTTATGTTTTGTTGCGTGCTACATGACTTATGCAGGCCTCAGACAAGGTACTTCAATATTTCAATCATCATCAATTTTATTACATTTAATTTACATTCATAGTATTCCTTCCTCAATTCACAAATGTTACCTACTTATTGATACAATGAAACAATAACAACTGCGTTATAAAAATACAAAGATAAAAGTGATAACAACATAGAAAAACAGATTAATAGATACATGTTTACAGTTTGGTTGAGTGGTTCTTACACACTGCTCCAAGCAATAAAAAATTGAAAATTTTAGAAGTAAATAAAAAGGAACTACATTTTTCAGTTAGATAACAACAAATAAATTTTAAGATTGCACTAAACAAATACGTTAAAGAAACGTCTAAATAAGTCCGGCCTGCTCTACCCAGGACGTATTTTTCAATCGCTATCAATTCTAGATTATATGAATTCTAGAAAATATGGTAATGATTTTCATTTTTATTATTTTTATTTTTTACTCTGGAGGGAAACGATGGGAACTACACATCCTCATAAACTCATTTTCTTTATCCAACGACAAAAAGACGACATTTTTGCAAGTAAAGGTGGGAAATATCCATGAGTACCAATTTTGGTTCAATGAGAAAATTAGAAATCACTCAAAGTTTTTCTTGTTTATATGTTTTTGTTAATGACATTTCTCTTGATGAAATTTTGCTTATTTTCTTGATCTTAGGTGCCCTAGCGAAAATCCTAAATGCAAGAAAAGAACAATGTTCAGCAGGTCGTTAAGTTGCCACAAGGACGACAAAAGGTTTCTCCAAACAGAAGCACCCAAGCGAATCGCTGCTGGCACAGTAGACGTACCTTAATGGACCAAGAACGACGGATGACAACAGCAGCCCGAGTGTGCGATTTGCGAGGACATTGTAAGGGTGTTAGAAGAACAAATAGAAATAGCGATGAAGAACATAAAGGCACTCGACATAACGGCCACGGTTGTTATCGACCCGTACCTCCTCAGGGACTGCTTCTGTGGCGGGGACAACAACGTCCAGACTGGGAGGGCGGCAGCGATGATAGCCGCCACACTAAAAAAGACCGCGAGAAGCTGCCGACTCTTTGTGCTGCACAGGACTGGACCGGTAGACATCACTGACATGACTTTTACATCGACGACGGAACGACTGACCAGCATTTCGACTCCTGAACCCGCCACAGGAGTAGCTGACTTCCTCCGCAACAATCCTTCCTCGGACCTGGTAGTCGTAGTCGGGAACAGGCTGCGACCGAGCGACTACCAGGAATTAGCGTTGAGGAAGGATTGGACGCCGAAAATCGTCTTATGCGACTTGACTTATCACCGACAAGAGACAGAATTTGACGACAACAAAATAATGATAACGACCGGGTTCACAGAGAACACCTGCGACATAATTACTGCATACGCTGCGCTTAACTTCTGCGGGCCGGCGTTGAGACCCCGCAGAGGGAAAAGATTTTAGTTATTAAGATATTAGAATGTAAGATTAACGACTATTTTTTTTTATACGAAAACCTATTTAACGAGCAACCTATTGTGATAATATTTGTGATACTGTTTTTTAATTTTCCTTTTATGTATATTTTTTTTATTTTGAGTCAATAAATGAAAATTTTAAAAATTAAAAAAACTTGTCCGCTTTTTCCCCCTTATTTCCCCACTGGTAGTATTTGGACAGAGATAGAGGAGAGGAAAGAGTCCGCAGAAGGGCAAGAGTCATAGCACTCTTGAATGTGTGACAAGGAGGAAAAAAAAAAATTGAATTTAATCGAAAAAAAATTAATCGGGTGGCTACGCAGGTAGTTCATAATGGTCGTGCGATTTGAAAAGATACAATAATTCAAAGTAGGTAGCCACCTGGGTAGAGCAGAGGATAGAAATATTCAATAAACCAAACTCACGTAGTAGCAAAAATTAAGTCACAGTCCAAAGCACAGAGGTTCTCCTCGTAGACTGATTGAACAAAAATAAAATCTGAAATCAGAATAAAATGGATCATTAAAATATATGGAAGACGACCGGAGCCGTACCCGGATACTCCGAACGGCATGCATTTGTTGCATGAAGAACAAATAGAAATAGCGATGAAGAACATAAAGGCACTCAACATAACGGCCACGGTTGTTATCGACCCGTACCTCCTCAGGGACTGCTTCTGTGGCGGGGACAACAACGTCCAGACTGGGAGGGCGGCAGCGATGATAGCCGCCACACTAAAAAAGACCGCGAGAAGCTGCCGACTCTTTGTGCTGGACAGGACTGGACCGGTAGACATCACTGACATGACTTTTACATCGACGACGGAACGACTGACCAGCATTTCGACTCCTGAACCCGCCACAGGAGTAGCTGACTTCCTCCGCAACAATCCTTCCTCGGACCTGGTAGTCGTAGTCGGGAACAGGCTGAGACCGAGCGACTACCAGGCATTAGCGTCGAGGAAGGATTGGACGCTGAAAATCGTTATATGCGATTTGACCGACTGCCGAGAAGACCAAGACTTTGACGACAACAAAATAATTCTAACGACCGGGTTCAATGAGAACACCTGCGACACAATAGCCGCATACGCGGCGCTTAACTTCTGCGGGCCTGCGTTGAGACCCCGCAGAGGGAAAAGATTTTAGTTATTAAGATATTAGAATGTAAGATTAACGACTATTTTTTTTATACGAAAACCTAATTTAACGAGCAACCTATTGTGATAATATTTGTGATATTTTTTTCGTTTTTCCTTTTATGTACCTACATTTTTTTTGAGTCAATAAATGAAAATTTTAAAAATTAAAAAAACTTGTCCGCTTTTTCCCCCTTATTTCCCCACTGGTAGTATTTAGACAGAGAGTGAGGAATAAAGAGTCCGCAGAAGGTCATTTAAGTCACAGCACTCTTGAGTATGCGAAAGGGAGAAAAAAAAAAATTTGATTACATAATCGGGTGGCTATGTAGGTAGTTCATAAAGGTTGTGTGCTTAGAAAACATACAATACCTACATTAAAATCATCTTTTTGTTGGAACTGTGGTGGAGTTTATTAATACAATTTGGTTTTTGGCCGCTCCACGGGAGAAAAAGTTTGTTGAACTTTTAAATTATTTTATTAGACCGGTTTCGACGTATACACATCATCCTCAGTATCTAGGAACGCGGTAGCGTTCCGCCCGCCAAGCAACACCCAGTCCGAAGACGTCAGAAAACGGTACCTACCAAGTGTATGTTTACTGGACGTCACGATTTGCGTTTTTCAGGTATCTGGATCTCGGCTCCCTGTGGACCGATCGACTTGAAATTTGCTACAGATTTACTTTGATATGATATGAGTAAACGCTGAAAATTTCAAGTCGATCGGTCCACAGGGAGCCGAGATATAAAAGTCTGAAAACCCGGTTTTTCGCCTTTACCGTGTTCTTCTTCTTATTCAGCTAGACAAGGCTACAGCCTCTCCTAGCGCACCGATTGACTTGAAATTTTGCACAGAGCTTCCTTTCAACTTGAGCCAGTGCCTTTTGAAAGATTTACCCCGAAATCTTAACTTAAAAAAAAGTTAGGAACAAAAAACTGAAAGTTTCTTTAAGTTAGTTGGGAATTGCGGCCATTGCAAAGAAAGACGGTGTTAATCGTTCATTTTTTGATCATATCCATACATATCCAACGTTTCGGCTGGATGCCAGCCATCATCAGGGAATATAAAATTGTTGCAGGTAAGTGTGCTCAAATGGTAATTCTTTTTAGAGTTGAGTCTCATCAGTTGGAAAATTTTAAATTCATATAAAAAAAGAAGGGGGGTAACTACGTTTATTTTAAATTTAAATTGACTAGGGTAAAATAAAATAAAGAAAATTTAAAAATATAATATCACATGCTTTTGGTTTAAATATCTGTTAACAGAATCTGATTATATTCTGATTATATCTGATTATATCTGATAGATTCTGTTAACAGATATTTAAAACCAAAAGCATGTGATATTATATTTTTAAATTTTCTTTATTTATTTTACCTAGTCAATTTAAATTTAAAATAAACGTAGTTACCCCCCCTTCTTTTTTTTATATGAATTTAAATTTTCCAACTGATGAGACTCAACTCTAAAAAGAATTACCATTTGAGCACACTTACCTGCAACAATTTTATATTCCCTGATGATGGCTGGCATCCAGCCGAAACGTTGGATATGTATGGATATGATCAATAAAATGAACGATTAACACCGTCTTTCTTTGCAATGGCCGCAATTCCAACTAATTAAAGAAACATTAATATACCCGGCTGACTAAAGAGGAAAAAAATTAAAAAACTGAAAGTTTAGGGTAATTTTAGCCACTTTAACGGGTACACAGCCTGGAGACAAGACCAATCGACTTGAAATTGTGCACAGAGCTTCCTTCTGAGTTTAGCAATGAGGACGAGTATAGTAATGAGGACGGATTTCGGAAATGGGTCATCCAGACCCCTCAGGGTCAATTGACCAGTGATCATTGTCTGTGGCGCCGGCTGTACACCCGATTTACACCATAAGGTCGAATTTCGGAAATGGGTCTTCCAGATCCCTTGGGGTCAATTTGACCAGTGATCATTTTCGATCGTCAGTTAGTCTGAGGCGCCTTCTGTACATCCGATTTACACCAGAGGTCGGATTTCGGAAATGGGTCTTCCTGACCCCTTAAGGTAAATTCGACCCTAAAAAGAACGCAAGAACTGACGAAAAAAAGAACGAAACATAAAACATAAATTGGGTAATTTTTGCCAGTGTAATGGGTCAACAGCTAACCTGACCTATTTGGCCTTGAACTATTAATTATTAGTGTAGCCCATTAAAAAAAAATTTAGGGACGAAAACTTTTTAAAGCATGAGGTTAGAATGTACATTCCAGACTTGCTAATGCCACTATCGGCTGGCTTAATTATTACGCTACATACGCTATTAATGCTACCATTTTTCCCGGGCAACTGAAACAACGCGCGGTTCTTTTAGGAGTTTTACGATTCATTTGAATTTAAACTACAAAAAGATATGATCCCCACAAAAAACACCCCGTGTAAAAACACCCCGCTCGCAAAAATCCTTTTACATCAGCCGGAAAAAGTTGTGATATCAACTTCCCCGCCCAAATGAGCGAGAAGAGTCGATACGCCCGAGTGGTAGGTACGATGATGTGAGAAGCATGATGCCGTGCTCCGTTTCAATGCT
>JACGAQ010003374.1:0-29671 GCA_014119065.1 Orius insidiosus | reverse complement strand
ATTTTCTGAAGCAACTGAAGAGAGAAGTGATTTAGACCATAATTATTATTAAAAACAATTGTCTTCGATTCCGATAACTTTCCCTTTTAAAGGAGATTGGTTGTTAAAAATATTGATTCACAGTCTTATGTCTATGAATGTGAAAAGAGGTGAAGGGTCGATAAGTTTAACGTCATACAACCCTCGGGATGGAACTTTTAATGAAAAACGCCTATTATCTTAGGGATTCGAAAATAGCGTTGGTGATGAGAGGGAGGGAGCTGGAAAATATTCGTTAAAGGGCTCTTTATAGGAGTCGAAAGGCAAAGAGGTCACTTGAAGAAGATGGTCCATCTCGCTCGTATGACATTGGTGCTCGTCGCCGTCTGCGGAGTCGCCTTCTGTAGGGTCAACTTTTTAGACCCGCGTGACTGTCCGATTGCGAAGGCGAGGAATGCAACAAAATGAGGACCGACTGCGATTACGGCGTCGTCAAAAACTACTGCGGACATTACGTTTGCGCCCTCGGTCCCGGCGAGAACTGCGGAGGGTGGATGCGTTTCAAGACTCACTGCGGCGACGGCATGACCTGCGATCGCTGCAACCGCTGCAGAGGATGCTACACGAAACGACCGACTGACTGCAGTATCCATTTCAGCTCTGCAATCTTGTTGTATCAATTAAAAATATAAAGATCCCTTTATTTATCAAAATTTTTTTAACGTTTTTTTTTCCAATACATTTCAATTTAAAAAAAGGGAAATCATTTTTGGATGTGTGCCATAATTCGAGAGGTTTCAAGTTTTATGGGAGTTCAATCAAAACTTTTCGTACCGAAGGCGTTTTTAACGTCAAAACACAAACTCGTAAAAATTCCCACTGACGTATCTTTCACGCTTTATATTTAAACGGAAAATTTCAATCATCGCTATAATAAGTAATTTTAAAAAGATTTTGTTTAGTTAAGAAATCGAAATTGAAAATGAAGTTTTTATCTTGACGCTTTTATTGGCTTCGTTCGCTTGGTCAACGGATGTCCACCGTTCGGGGAATGACTGTAATGTGAATAGAAACGACTGCGAATTCGGCCCAGTGAAGAATCCATGCGGGCATTTCGTTTGCGGGCAAGGGCCCGGCGAGATGTGCGGCGGTAAAAGGGAAAATTCTAAAGTCTGCGGTGATGGAATGTACTGTGACAGATGCAGCAAATGTCCGGCTGCTCAAACTCCACATTACAAAATGTTCTACTCATGTATGCAAATGATTTTGATTAAACACTAATTTGAGGACGTACTTTTATTTACTTGTGAACGAAGGGCGATAATTTTGGCGAAGACTTAAACGGAGAGGGTGGTTTCGAAAACGCTTTTTTTTCCCTCTCGAGCTACGACATGATTTACGGCCACGTTTTGCTCTCACGGTTTTTCCAGAACATTTTTAAAAGTCCGGCACTTACCGCAAGAGCCCCGTTTCCTCTCCCGACATTGGATGGACTCGAACAAATGTCCGTAAGCACTCAATAGCCCCGGACGGGTTTGAAGAATCGCCTCGATATATAAGAACATAAATAAATGGGAGGAAAACTAATAGAATTAAGGAGAAACCCAATTTTCACCAAATATTTATTATTGAAGGAATTTGAGTAAATTGGATATACTCGTACAATATTTGATGGGGTTGTCACACAAAGTTTGTTAGCCTGGGGAATCTCGGAGATAGAGATACCCCTTCTAGAATACTAATGTTCCTCGTGTCTTCGCTTTATTACATTTTCCTTAGTCAAATTTGAAATCCTGGCTGGATTTTCTAAAAATGGGTTTACACTAGTTTTTTTTTTTTTGAAAACGAGATGTGAAATTATCCTCGGAGTTGTTAAGTGCGGGGTGGAAATTTCGTTTGTATTTCAACTTGACGTCAACTAATCAATAACCTGAGGGGTTATGCATCAATTATTCCTTCGGGGGTAAAGCCACAGGGCGGGCGAATGGAATAGGCCTAGTCCCTCGAATAACCGCCCCCCCTCAGCATCCTCGTTTTATCTTCGCAAAATGTCTCTGGTTTTACGCAACGAAATTAATTTCCCGTTTGGTTAATATTCTCTCGGATTTTTTTAAAATTGCGTTTTAGTCTCTGAATTTTGAGGTCGTTAAAAGTCCATTTTCCCCCCTTTAAAAATTCATTTTACATTAATAGGTTGCATTTTCGCATGTTTAATAAATTAAAGGATTTTCTCTCTTTTGACCGCTTTTCCGGTTTATACTGCTCGAGCTTTCAAAAGCCGCCCTTGGGCGTTTCGGACGATGGAAGTCGTTGGCGGGGAAAGGAAGGAAAGCTGACCCGGATATTATGGCCATAAGTCTCACACAGACCGAGGGTATTTCCCTCGCGACAAGAATACGTGACGCAAATAACCGATTTCAACTGACTGACACAATGGCACTCCCTTCCGAATCATCTCAAATTAAAATATGCAACGAAAAATGTCTGTGGAAAGAATCAAGTCCCATGGCGCTTTCTCAATACTCTTGAACCAGTGCTGCCATCACAGGTAGGGTAAACGAACTATTTTCCATTTATAATCCTCCTTAACTACTAAAAAATCTTAAAACACACTCTACAATTTATGTTTGAATATTAAAGACCAAATCCTCACCTATGCTTATATAATCGGAATACGAGCATCCATTTAAAGCAATTAGAAAACCTAGTTATTCATATAAAGTACATACTAGTAGTACTAAAGCTTACAACGAAACTTCCTTAAAGAGAAGTAATAATATAGGAGGGGAATTAAGGAGGGGAATTGTAATGGAGGAGAAGTTTAAGTAAAGGGTACTGTACATAGGAGAGGTTTTAGGAGGGGGTAAAAAGGGGAAGTAAAGGGAGGGGAAGTACAAAGGAGGGGAAGTAAAGGTCGGGGTTCGATTTGACCCTCCGGGTCTGAAAGACCCTTACCCTAAATCCCGACATGGATGGTATCACAATAACTTCTTTAAGGAAGTTAAAAAAGAGATCCGTGGAAAATAGGGATTATTTTTTAACAATCTTTTTGTGTAGAAAGAACATAATTGTGCCAAGATGTCACCGAGATTGTCGACAGTCGCCTTTTGATAACGTTTGAAATACTTTTTTTTTTTTAACGAAAACGAGGACAAAAGTCAACGACATTTATTTTTGAGAAATTTCTCAATTATATCCAATAACTTTTTTAATGCTTAAAGTTGGGTTTTAGAAATAGTTGTTCTCGTAATGATTTTCAAGTTAAGGACTGTCAAGAACCGGCCGCTTCAAACTTTTTGACATGAAAGCTGACACCGGGATGTGGAAATTTCAACTGTATGGATAAACGTTTAAGAAAATTTCCAGTTAAAAAAAAATTGCTTCCCACTCGCCCTGTTAAAGTTGTTTGTGGAGAGACTACCACATAAACCGATCGACAACGGATATTGAATTTTACGCTCGCTAATGCAAAGGCACGGTCTACTCGTGTACGTGCATACAATCAACCTTTGAGAAAATTTAAAATGACGTCACCGTTTAGCCAGTTTACAATCTAATCATTCGCAGACGAAACTTTAAGACAAGACCAAGTTTTTAGCGCTTTATTTACTCTGTTGATTAGTGTGAATTAGGTTAAAATAACAATCTAGATTGATTTGCTAATTAACTAAGACTAATGGCCTCATTATAGTCGATATTGTATTGAAATTCCTAAGGGCTGAGTTTCAAAAGGTAAAAGCGTTTCAAAAGATGCTTATTATCGATTTTAACCAAAATTTTAAGACATATAAAGAAGAAATCAAGCAGTAGCATAATAATAAATACAAATTGTAATTTTTTAGAAGATTATAAGAGATTGCAAGACCGGTTTCGGCTAAATAAGGTTTATAATCAGGGAGAACGACTGAAAACTTCCTTTTCTACGTAGTAAGCCCGAGAAATTCCCGAAAATCTATTGGTAACTACTCAAAGCTCACGATTGTGCGAAAATCATACCCAAATCGCACCCGCGAAGTAAAAAAAAAAGAAAAAAAGGAAGAAAAAAAATCTGGCGTTCATCCAAGCTCTTTTCCTCCCTACAATAAGTATTTCCACGCTCAAATGAAGCAAAAAGTTGTTTTTTATTTTAATAAAACTTCAAAGTCCGTTTGGAAAAAGCCAAAATTACTCCTGTGGGTTTATTGCTTTATTTTTAAATTACGAACCTCTATATTTTAACTTACTTAGAAGTTGTAATACCCTGGACGTCGGGTTTTTGGGAAGGGTCTTCCAGACCCCGGAGGGTCAAATCGAATATCGATCTTTACCGATCTCAACTTTGTCTGCGGAGCCGGGCGGCCGTAGCATTTTTTCCCGGAACACTTTACGGCCACAGTTCAAACCAAAGTTACTTTAGTCGTTGTATAAGAAACTAACGAGGGCGATTTTTAAATTTCGAAAAAATGGCGGAAATACATATGTCTGTTGAAAATTTAAAAATTCGCTGCGGCCGAATAGTTGGTCCGATTTTCCCCAAATTTTCATTAATTACTCCTTACATTTTTTACGGATTTTTACTGTAAAAAAAAATTATCATTTTTTTTATATTAATTATTTTTAGTAGGGAAAAATTTCATACTTCCACCCGTTACGAGAGGGACCTCCCTTGGGCAAAAATCCTATTATGTCTACCTTTTTGAAAAGAAATATGTACTTAGAAAATTTTACTTAGAAAAACTTTCCCTCCTTAAGCTTCCCATCCTTTATAGTTTATACTTCCCCTCCGTTATACTTCCCCCTCTTAGTATATTTTTACTTCTCTTTAAGGAAGTTTTCGTTGGAAGCTCTTCAAACTAGTACTTTTTTCCTGGTTCATCATACATTAAAAAAATATATATTTTAAAAAATCCAATTAATATTAGAAAAATATATGTCACAAATTTTTTTCCGTGTAACGGATCTTATCTGCGAAGAAATTTATTTGAAAAGGCGTAGCAGGTGCTTCCTTCAAGGATTCGGAGCTATCATTAGAACGAACGTCTTTTCCCTATCAAGAAAATCTAGTTTAAATGTAAATCGGTACTTTTTAATTTTTTTTTAAATAAAAAAAAGTTATTTTATTCGCCATTTGAAGTTGGATGATTTTCAACCGTTTGCCACCCTTGAAAACTTTTCGACGCTTTGTAAGTTTTTAGAGACCTAAACTCTTCATATTTTGAACTTTCTCGATTGTTCTACAGAAGATGTCAATAAATTATGACAAAAACTTAAATCCTTATCGAAAATAATGATGACAATAACAAATAATCTTTATAATAAATAATTGACGAAATTATTTAAATATTTTAAATTAATGTTGGTTCAAATTTTGTTTGTAAAGGATTTTAGGTAGCATGTCACGGATTGTATTATGTAATTGGAGCATTAGAATGTATTATGATATTATAGTAGAATATCGATCGCTTTATCTCAGTATGATTAATAACATCGAAAATTAGAAATTTAACTTTGTCCTTTCTGTATTTTTAAAAGATATCTTCATTTTTTTTTCGTCTGAGAATTCTTTTTTTGTGGATTTCCAAGTATTTCTCGGTTTCTCGCGGTTTTGTTTAAAAACACCCTTTTCACTTGATTTTGGGGCGCTTTTTGATAACTGTGGTAGAAAAACGCGCAAAATCAGTTTTTCCTAGACTATTTTAATGCCGCTTTTTTTTCCATAGTGAGGGGAATCGTGTTTTTTTTTTCTTAATGGCCGGATAAAAAAAAAGGGTGGTATTTTAACCGGGTTTTATGTTAGGGGTGAGAGAGACAAATAACTGATGGAGAAGAACGAGAAGACATAAATCCTCTAAGGGAATGGTAAATACATTAAAGCGAACATGAAATGCGAAAGGGGGTCGGAAGCCAATTTGGCCTCGGTCCACGTGTCTTCAAGTAATTATACAATTACCGGCTTGGATCCCCGGAAGGTAAGGATAGGAAGGCCCAAAGGGGGATGTTACGTGTCGACATAATGCGGTTCGCTATAATGCATTTGACCATAAAATTGAAGTTACCGTTCACCATAAAAAATTTGCCACTCAACATAAAAAAAGTCGAAAACGTACACCATAATGAATTTGAACATAATACATCTCACCATAAAGAAAAGATTTAACACTTGTCGTTTCGACATGAAATTTGTCGTTTCAACAGCAGTTGAACATAAGGGAAACTTTCATTTTAAAGAAGTTGTCGTTTCGCCATACTGTTTCTTTTTTTTTTTTGTGTTTTTTTTGTATTTTTTTTTTTTTGTCGTTTCGCCATAATCGCGTTTTAAACGGCGAAAGTAGTCTTGCTCTTTCGCTGTCCTTATTTTATGGTGAGATGTATTATGCCCAAACGACAGAAACAGTTATAGCGGAACAACTCGTTTAATCTCACTTTATGGTGAGAAGCGCTATGGTGACTTGCACTTTTTTTATGTCGACTTGCATTTATTGAAAAGTCGTTTATGTCAAAAACGCTTTATGTTGAAATGCTCAAAATTTTTGACCTTTGAGATTTACGGCATTATGCCGAAACGCATTATGGTGAGATACAAATTTTTTTATGTTCAACCGCTTTAGAGTGAAATTCGTTATGTTGGTGTTCAGAACACTTCCCACGTGTTGGATTTAGTCCTCATTGCCATCCTCATTTATTACGATATGGCTAAAAAACAGGTTTTTTGATCAATCAAAATGTCTTTCTGAATAAAATCGGACAATCGAACCCAAAATAAATGAGGTAGAACGCATCTGTAACTAAAGTATCGGTTTTTTCTTTGTCTTTATGATTTATTACGCTGAACGTTTTATGAATGGAAAAGCTGAAAACGTGCCAAAAAAACCTTTTCTTACACCTCATAATATACACGTCAATGATTTTGGCACGCAACGCCGCCCTCTATGATAGAGAAAGTAAACGATCCTTGCCGTATTTTAATTTCGTCTCCCCACCTTAACGATTTATGATGGAAACATTTTGTTTTTTTGAGGTGACATCCGTCAAGACCTTTTACTTTTATCTCTTTCGGTTTATAATTGGCATTTCTTGAAAAGGAGCAATGAGGTCGTAAAAAACTTGTTCCCCAAAAGTGCAGATCTTTTTGGTTGTGTTGACTTTCCCAGTGGGTCTTATAGACTGTGGACGGTTATCTTTGATCGTAGGGAGAATAAAGGGCAGAGGCCAAGATATGAATGTTCCCATGACAGTTGAGAGCGGGCCAACCTTTCCCCAGACCGGTAAACACGAGGTGATGCCCGCACTGCGTTTGGCCTCAAACCAACAATCGATAGACTTCTTTTTCTTATATCTTCCATAACTCCCAAAAATTAAAAAACGTCGCCTTCTTGTTAAGGTTTTTTTTTGGAAGGCAAATTTTCATGAATATTCACGAAGAAATTTCCCTTACGAGGAATCGAATCTAATTTGAAAGCCCTTGAAGGCTTAAGGTATAAAAACGTGCTTCGCATCAAACTTTCATCGTCTCAATCCCTAAAAATAGATCTTCAAAGAAATTGTTTTGGACTGTCAGCACTTTCTAACTTCGCTTAAAAGATCTTCATCCTTTTGAAACAATAATCTAGAAACTCTTGGATTTTTAACTTCCGGTTAAAGTTATCAACTTTTAAATTTTTTTTAAAAAGTAATTAAAATTTTTTTTCTACCCTTCCCTATTGACTCTACGACTCCACACGTATCCGAGGGTCCAGGGTTCAAATCCAAGATAGCAGGAATTTTTTTACATCAATAATGAAGATCCCGCCGCGTTTTTTTTAACTTCCTTAAAGAAGTATTGTGATACTCTCCACTTCGGGTTTTTGGGGAAGGGTGTTCTAGACCCCGGAGGGTCAATTGACCGATCTCAACTTTGTCTGTGGTGCCGGCCGTCCGTAGCATTTTTTCCGGAACACTTTACGGCCACAGTTTTAAACCGATTTTCACTAAATTTTCACACAAATTTCTTTAGCCGGTGAACAAGAATGTATTGGGTGTAAAAAATGGCGGAGATAATCATTGGAAATTTAAAAAATTCGCTCGGCCGAAACGTTGTTGTTGGTCCAATTTTCACCAAATTACTCCTTATATGTTTTACGAATTATTGTGTTTTTTAAATTTTTTACATTAATTAGCATTTTGTAGGGAGAAATTTCATACTTTCTCCCGTTACGAGAGGCACCTCCCTTGGGCGAAAATCCCAATATTTCTACCTTGATACTTAAAAAAGTTTCGAAAAAACTTAAAAATTTTATGAAAGTAAAAGAAAAGCTGCAAATAAAAAAAAAACTTAGAAAGTTTTTCGAAAAAAAAAAAAAAAAAAAAAAAAAAAAAAAAAAAAAAAGCTTCCCCTCCGTTATACTTCCCTCATTTATACTTCCCCCCTGTTGTACTTCCCGTCACTTATTCCCCACGGTATACTTCCCCTCCTATATTTTTACTTTTCTTTAAGGAATTTTCGTTGCGAGCTCTTCAAACTAGTACTTTTATCCCAACCTTCAAAGATTTAAAATTTTTTCTTTAAAACTTGGGTTTCTCGTAGAAGAAATGAATAATTCATAGATTTAACCATTTAAATAATAACAAAAAACATTAAATTCCTCAGTCATAAAATAAATCGCGATAATGTCCTTTGCAGATGTTAAAATTTTAATTACATTCGATAATAAATTATAGTAGAAACTGCAAATTATGACGAGGTTGGAATTCCACTTAAGAAATAAAGGGACGGGATATCAATTATAGCGCCTCAGGTGAGGGAAGGAATGGAGGGAAGGAATTAATTTTTTTATGATGTATAGACCCGTCCTTTTCGACGAAGAGGGAAGACCAGAAAAAAAAAGAAAGCGAAGTGACCTAAATTTTCGATCTATCTTATTCCCGCCGGGACGCGTCAACTGCTCCCTTTTCCCCCAAAGTCCACCTTCATTAATAACAGTGGAAAAAAGCCTAAAATACATGTTTCAATAAAATACTGTTTTGAAACATTAAAAATGAAATGGATAACCAAAAAAAATATTTTGCTGAATATGAACTCAATCAAATTTAAATAAACTGAGGATGTTATTCACAAAAATAAAATAAAACAAAAAAATAATATATTTTTGATTAAAATAAAAGGCGTAAGCAATACCTTCACGCGTTACTAATACGATATGCGGGCTTAGCGTAATTAAATTTTTTTATTTATCAAAAGCTTTTATTAGTTTACACCGTACTTTTTACCATTCTTTATAAAGAATAAATTTCTCAAAGAGATATAAGTTTTGGAGTTAACTTTGGAGGGAGATCACATTAGTAAGTGTAGTAACTCTGTATAGTAGGTCTTGAAGTTGAGGGAACAAAGGTTAAATCGTTTTGTGTCGTACTGTAGAACCCTTAAGTTACTAATTTTAAGTTTTACCAACTTCCTAGATTGGCAGCACTGGAAAATTGATAGAATTGACACGGACGGTCATACCTGCTCCTGTATCCGTGAAATGGCTAGATAATATTCTCGGTGCATTTTTTTCGTGTTTTTGAAATTTTCTTTCTTTATAAAGAAATACGTCAGTTGTTACATGATTTGTATGACTTTTTTTCGCTTTTTGGAGAAAACCTCAATTTTTTCGTAATTTTGACAAATTTTTCTCGTTTTGTGAGAAACCTCAGTTGTGGCATGATTTGTAAGAATTTTTCTCGCTTGAGAAAAACCTCTATATTTTCGCGATTTTGGCCAATTTTTCTCGTTTATTGTAAGAGAAACCTCAGTATTACAGATTTTATGAATTTTCTCGCTTTTGAAAGAGAAACCTCAGTTTTTACATGATTTTCATGAATTTTATCTAATTTTTTAGCAAACCTCTATATTTTCGTGACTTTTATTAATTTTTTTCACTTTTTTAGTGCTAAACCTCAATTTTTTCGTGATTTTGACCAATTTTTTTTCGCTTTTTGAAAAGAAACATCAGTTTTTACATGATTTTCATTTTTCTTTAATTTTTTTAGTGAAACCTCTATATTTTCGTGACTTTTATTAATTTTTTTCACTTTTTTAGTGCTAAACCTCAATTTTTCGTGATTTTGACCAATTTTTTTCGCTTTTGAAAGAGAAACATCAGTTTTACATGATTTTCATGAATTTTTCTTTTTTTTTTAGTGAAACCTCTATATTTTCGTGACTTTTTAATTTTTTTCACTTTTTTAGTGCTAAACCTCATTTTTTCGTGATTTTGACCATTTTTTTTTTTCGCTTTTTGAAAGAGAAACCTCAGTTTTTACATGATTTTCATGAATTTTTCTAATTTTTAGCGAAACCTTTATTTTTGTGACTTTATTAATTTTTTTCACTTTTTAGTGCAAAACCTCAATTTTTCGAGATTTTGACCAATTTTTTTCGCTTTTTTGAAAAAGAAACCTCAGTTTTTACATGATTTTTATGAATTTTTCTCGCATTTGTTGAGCGAAACCTCAATACTTTCGTGATTTTTATGAACTTTTCTCGCTTTTTTAGGGCAAAACCTCAATATATTCGCGATTTTGGCGAATTTTTCTCTTTTTTGTAAGAAAACCTTAGTTTCTACATCATTTGTATGAATTTTTCTCGCTTTCTTAGGGCAAAGCTCCATATATCGCGATTTTGGCAAATTTTCTCTCTTTTGTAAGAGAAACCTCAGTTTTTACATGACTTTTTTAACGCTTTTTTAGGGAACAACGTCAATATTTCGCGCTATTTGAAAAAAAAATTCCTATCCAACGAAAAAAAAATTACTTTTTTTAGTTCTTTCGAATGTCTCAAAAGCAAATTTTTCTAAGGTACCTACATCGATATTTTCAAAAAGTTAAAAGTTAAATTAAATATAGCGAAAACAAGTATGGCATTAATATTCCTAAGTGGTTTATCTCTTTGATCGGACGAGTCTGAAAAGGACTTTGATCAGCTAAAATGTTTCCTAGTTTGAATAAAATCTCCGTCAAAATTTCATTGAGATAACGCAAAACGTTTGGGCGCGGGAAGGGCTGGAAAATAGTCCTGTGAATGCCTTTTTTTGACGTGATGAGTTATTTAATGAATACGGTAAAGGATCATACGTTTAAAAGGGTTATAAATTGAAGCAATAAACTTTTCAGTTTTTTTTTAAAATTGGCCTATCTTTGTAAAACGAGAACTTTTGATTGGCACAGTTTAATATTAATTAGGGGTGGGGTTTGAAAGTGATTGTAGCGTGCCAATAACTTAGTGGAAGTTCCGAGACTAATTACGCGATAATTGTAGAATAACTTTGCGGTAGGCGACGCCGGGGTGAGTGGAAATTGTGAATTTAATTAACGCGAGGGAGGGTTGACAAAGTCTTCGCAGTCTCCCTACGACCTCTCTTTCCCTCTATTAAACCTTCGGGTCATAAATCAGTTTTTGTTAAGGGATAAGAAGTCGTGTGGACGTTGTGAGAAAGAGAGAGTTTCGGGTTAATAGCAGTTTGAAGTTACGGACAGTATAACACCTTCCAGCCGGCCTCCCTCTTTATATTCAGTCCGCTTAGAACTAGTTATTGAACTTTTCCTCCACGAATTCAGTCACTTTTTTTTTCTTACCTCCTTCAAAAACTTGTCGATAGCATTTTAATGAGTTTGTAATAAAAAATACAATTTTCATCGATATAAAGTTGCCATAGAAAGGGATGAACTCAAATAGAGGCTTTGGTAGAACACCGTTCAACATAACGCATCTCTAAAGCAGTTGAACATAAAAAATCTGCATTTCGACTTAAAAAATCTGTTCACCATAATGCATTTCTGCATAATGCGAACATGATGCTGTCAAATGTGAAAAAATTTTGATCATAATGCATTGCAATATAAAGCGTTTCGACATATACGACTTTTTCCAGGACAAAAAAAAGTGTAAGTCACCATAACGCTTCTCACCATAAAAACCTCTCTTTAAACTTGTTATTTCGCCATAAAACTGGTTCTGTCGTTTGGGCATAATACATCTCACCATAAACTAGGGACAGCGAAAGAGCGAGCCTATTTTCGCCGTTTTTGGCGAAACGACAAAACCTTAACTTGACAGTTCAACATAATGCAATTTAACATAAAGCATATTACCACAAACTAGGGAAAGCAAGCAGGCAGCCAATGGGATCAGCTCGTTTTATGACCCAAGGGGGTTAACTGTTTTCCTCTCGCGAGGATGTGCGAATTGCATTATGGTGAACTGTCAAGTTTTAAGGTTTTGCCGTTTCGCCATAATTGCGTTTTAAAAATAAATAGGCTTGCTCTTTCGCTGTCCCTAGTTTATGATAAGATGTATTATGCCTAAACGACAGAAACAGTTTTATGGCGAAACGACAAGTTCTTTAAAATGATAGTTTCCTTTATGTTCAACTGCATTATATTGAAACGACAAATTTTATGTCGAAACCACAAGTATTAAATCTCTTCTTTATGGTAAGATGTATTATGTTCAAATGCATTATGGTGAACATTTTGACCATTTTTTTATGTTGAGTTGCAGTTTTTTTATGGTAACTAGCGATTTCTGCTATTGATGGTCAAATGCATTATGGCGAACCGCATGATGTCGACACATACAGGGTGTCCGGAAACACATGGCAAGCGTCTGGGAGAGCGTTAAAAAGTGGTTTACGAAAAAAAGTTACATGTAAACCCCCCTTAATTTAAATCAAAGAATTTGATGGTGTAGTTTAAAATCCGCCTGGATATACAGGGTGTCCCAGACACAACCTAACTTCGTTATTTCAAATGAGAACCCCTATTTTTTATTTCAGATTCGTAATCTACGCAAAATTTCAAGTAGATTTAAGTACTCATGTGACGATTTTGGACAACTTTAAAAAATGTCAAAATTTAGCGTTTTTTGCGCTAAAATCCGTTAAAATTGACCTAGGAGACTCGTTTTTTTTTAATTCCACTTATTTTTCCCGAAGAATCCAACTGTCTCAATTGAGCATCTTCGCATCAGCATCACGAGATTTCGTCGCTAATGGCCTTTTTTCAAGTTTAACTCCAAATTCCATACTTCAAAAATGGAAATAGCGATTTGATGACGGAATTTAATTTTTGATGCATAAACACAAAAGACGCTGTAGCTCTTTCAAAATTTGTTGTCCGAAAGAAAAATTCCTTTCAACAAGTGCTATTTTCATTTCTGAACTAAAAATTGGGTTCTAACTTGAAAAAGGCCATTAGCGACGAAATCTCGTGATGCAGAATGCGAAGATGCTCAAATTTGAGACAGTTGGATTCTTCGGGAAAAAATAAGTGGAATTAAAAAAAAACGAGTCTCCTAGGTCAATTTTAACGGATTTTAGCGCAAAAAACGCTAAATTTTGACATTTTTAAAAGTTGTCCAAAATTGTCATATGAGTACTCAAATCTACTTAAAATTTTGCGTAGATTACGAATCTGAAATAAAAAATAGGGGTTCTCATTTGAAATAACGAAGTTAGGTTGTGTCTGGGACACCCTGTATATCCAGCGGATTTTAAACTACACCATCAAATTCTTTGATTTAAATTAAGGGGGCTTACATTCAACTTTTTTTCGTAAAACCACTTTTAACGCTCTCCAAGACGCTTGCCATGTGTTTCCGGACACCCTGTATAAACTTAAACAATTATCGAAAGCAAGTATCGATTCTATCGATTAGGAAACCATAGACAAAGAAATATGAAAGTTACCAATCGGAACAAGTATCTCAATACTGCACTTATCAGACTCATGGATTGGATGATAAATAGCTAAGCTATAATTATCGAAAGCGTCCTTTCTCTACAAAGAAACTAAAATCCTTCCTCACACCCGTGGGATTGAACCCAGGGCCTCCGTGTAGTCACTCAAACTAACCCTACTTCCGCAAAGACATTTTGCTTAACAAAAAAAAGTTTATAATACTTTATAAATTATTTTATGCTTTAAAAAACACTTCCATAGAAATTATATAGGGGGCCAGGTATTCCATTCACTTTTATATCAAGGAATAATGACTCTGGGATCTTTTTAAATTTCGTCTCAGTCGTTAATTAAGGTCGTGAACGAGAAGGCTGGGAGGTTTTTAAGACAGACAGAGTGAAAGGGGTGGAAACGGCGAGGAGGCGGGTCGATCCTTTGTGACACCTGTTGAAGTGGCAGCCTCGTTCAACAGACATTCAATCCCCCCTCCTACCCACTTATCCCCTCCTCACAAACTAGGTTATAATGCTGCTTAAACAGCATCAAAACCACAAGTGTCTTTAATCACATACCAGAAAAACCACAAAATTTAATAAATTTTTTTTCTCCATTTTTGTTTCAGGAGTCTTATCTCCGACAGCACCATCCAAACGAAAAGGTAATAACTATTTTCAAAATCAACCTATGTAAATATGTTGTTGACCTGAAAAATGATCGTTCTCTATTGAATAGCAAAGCTAACGGATGAGCGATCATATTATCTAAAACCGGAATTCTATGAAAGCCAGAAATCACGATAGTACAAATGGGCAGATTACATCATACTTTGAAATAAAGCCGGGTTGAAATGAAATTCAGCTTTCATGTAAGTCAATCAGCAGATTTTCCCCCTTATGTACCATCAGATTCAAAGGCTATAAGCGGGGCATTTTAGCCATAACTCCGATTTTACCGAAAAAATTCTAGAATATGCCTTTTTATGTGAATAAGAACTGACATAAATTTCAGGTCAAAATACCAAACGGCTTTCGGGAAAAAGGGGTTTATATTTTTTAGGAAAAACTCAATATCTCGAGAACTATTAATCATACAGAGCTCATTTTTTAGTAAAATGTGTAGCATTTAAAGACGCATCTTTGAGAATTTTTTGAAATTTTTCCCTAATATTTAAGTGTGAAAATTAATTTTTATAACTTTTGAGAGGAGATGATGACATGAAATGAATACAGCTTTTATAGGAACCTAAAATGCACCCCTCAAAATTTTTTTAGATTTTTCGAGGTGGTAGAACAGTATTTTATAAGTTTCGGAATTTTAAGTTGTTTTTTTGCATAAATGAGTGGCCAAGTTAAAAAAAATTAATTTTATTATTAAAAATTTAAAGAAGAAAGTTTGATACTCTGATATCCTAATAAAATTAATTTTTAACTTCACCACTCACTTTTTTATTGCGAAAAACAGCTTAAAATTCAGAAAAAATTTATAAGTTACTGTTTTACCACCTCGAATTATGTAAAAAAATTATTAGACGTACATTTTAGGTTCCTCTAAAGCGGTATTAATTTGGTCTCGCCACCCTGAAGAAAACTATTTTTTCTGACCTCTCAAAAGTTATAAAAATTAATTTCTCACATTTGATAGCTTAGGAATAAATGTAAGAAAATTCTCAAAGATGCGTCTTTAAATGCTAGAAATTTTACCAGAAATGAGCTCTGTAAGATTATTATTAGTGTACAAAATGAAACTCGGCTAAATCTACAAAATTCAAATTTACCCTGTTGCTGAGTTTCATTTGTACCCCTAATAAATAAAACTTATAGGAAATTTAATTCTCTATAAATTTGCACTTAATTATTTTTTTCTAGGATGCACCATTTTCGGAAAATAATTTTTTTTAAATAAATTATCTTGAAAACAATGCGTCCTAGAGAAAAAATGAATAGAATAAAAAATAAAGAGAATTAAATTTTCAACAGATTTTTTTTTTTTTCAATATCTGTAACGGTTTACGATTTACAAGCCTTTAAAATTAACCTTCTTAATGGTTATACTTCAATAACCTTCTTACACGGAGAAGGTCAACTTTTGATGGACTTTAACGCCTAAAATGTTCAAATTTTGAAAAAATGAACTACTAGGTGTACAAAATGAAACTCGGCTAAAATCTACAAAATTCAAATTTACCCTGTGGCTGAGTTTCATTTTGTACACCTAATAGTTCTCGAGATATTGAGGTGTTCCTAAAAAAGGAAAAACCCTTTTTTTTAATCTGAAAATGTCAGTTCTCATTCACATAGAAAGGCATCTTCTGGATTTTTTGGGAGAACACCGTTCAACATAACGCATTTCACCCAAAAGCTGTTGAACATAAAAAATCTGCATTTCGACAAAAAAAAATCGGAGCAAGGGTCATAATTCCCTCCTTATTATAGCTTTTTGTTTGTTTGCCGAAAAAAGGTCTAAAATTCCGAAAAGCCATTAACTTTACACAATTACTATACCATTTTGACAGTTGGATCATTATTTTTATTTATTTGAATGAACAGAATGGGGTAACAATTTTGATCTTCTAATGATGGAAAAGTTTGACACGAAAATATCGACTCGTTTGAGACGTAAATTTCGGTAAAAGGGATCAACGTAACGCTTTTTGGTATTGAAAGGTTGAGTTATAAGGCGTCTCTGAATAGGAAAGTTCTCGAGGAATATCCCATTAAAGTTAGCGTTTCCCATGGTTCGTTTGGAAGGGGGGTGAGACTGGGGACGGTAAAGGGAGAAATCTGTGTTGGGACAGCGTGTATTCAGTTTTCATTAGCGGTGGAGTTGGTGGAGAAGTTGGCGTCAGACTTACTTGATATTCTCTGACGCAAAAGGCAACTTGTCTGTTTTAAACTCACTTCTTCCACGCATCTTACCTCAGGCTTTTCAAACTAACCTCATGTCATACATAAACTGCTCTAAACCAATTTTCATACTTCTTACCCTTAAAAAAAAAGGCGTCCATCAAGAATATCACAATAAACTTCTCCTTGAGAAATCTGGTAATTAAAACGATTGACGTAATCTGTGTCTTTTGGTCTCTTTCCAATAATAATAATTCGTTGCTACTTAATGTCTCCTGTCTTTTCATAGAAAACATATTGTTTAAAATTTTTTTTTAAATATTTGAAAATAACTTTCTATTGTCTTTTCTCTTCTTCTAAAGTTTTATATCTGTACGGTGGGAAATGTGCACTAAGTGTAATGCCTTCCCTCAGATAAACGACATACTTTTCTCGAGTAATGTTGATAGAAGAACATGAAAGTCTACCACTTCACGGAAATGTACTATATTTTGTTTCTATTGCTTAATGCCAACAGTTCTCTCCAGATTACAAACTTTTTTTTATACCTACAATATAACTTTTCGAGATAAAAATTAAATAAAAAAAAAACGTATTTTAGTACTACGTATAAAGTTTTATTAATTATAGCCACGGGGGGGCGAGGGGGGGGGGGGGGGCTATCTCTCGCTATGTAGTGGCACCCCTTGACGCTCCTTCCATGATTTTTTTTTCGAATTCCGATTTTAAACCACGCTTTTTTCATCGACTTTTTTCAGCTTGCAGGTCGAAAACGGCCTATCCTGCAATGAAGTTGATTTCGTATAACTTGTAGAAAATTTAGTCACCTTTCATTTTTGTTAAATACATATTTAGCTACGACTTACCGTTTGAAGATACAGGCGAAAAACAGCGAAAAGTCACGCTCCATCGCCCAAGATCAAAAATTTTTATTTCTTTTATTTGCATTTTTTCGCCGCCGCGTAGCTCGAGCGCTGTTGGTCGTAGAAAAAATTTTATAAAATCAAATTTATAGGAAATTTAGTCAGCTTTCTTTTTTAACTTATATATTTTTAGCTAAAGTTAAGTTGATAGACTTAAATACTCGCTTTTTAAAAACAATTTATTGGTTGTACACACGATTAGTTACAGATTTCGAATGACAATGTTTATAGGAAAGGAGTGGTATTTATATTGTTTTATTGCTGGCTCAGCAGATTGATAGATATAACTCTTCCCTCCTTAAGAGAGAAGCTGTCCTCAGCTTCAGATACCATGTTCCAGGCGAGCAGGGGTGGTGGCTAGCTCGAGGGATGCAGATGGTGCTAAAGTTGCCTCGGCGGTGTTTACTTGGTTTGAGTCAGGATACCTGTTTTTATTACTAGCATACCCACTTTCCTTTTAAATAGTGTTGTACAAAAAATAAATAATAATCCCATTACAAATAGACTTAAGATTACGACATAATAATTATAAAAGGGGTTAATATATGGTATATCTGTAATACCCTCTAAAGGCTTAACGTTAATATTTGCAAAATGTATTTGCTCAAAGGTTAGTTTGGTATGAAGTTTATTATTTGGGGCCTCAGATGGCAATAAAATGTCACTTTCCCAATAAGTGAGAGGCTTAGGGTAGTCAGCTAAATTTTCTGCGTTACTAAGAGACAAAAGTTGGGTTCCTTTGGGATGTATGGGAACCTTTTTGTCATTAAAAAGGATGGAGGTATTGTTAATGTATATATAAGATATTGGTTAATTACGTACACATATTTTATAAAGGGGTTAACACTGCTTAAAACTAAGAGGTTACAATCTTGTAATCCTTATTGCCTAATATTTGATTAATACATCTATTTTCTACGGCTTTTTGTTTTTACAAAAGTAATTGTTATTTATTTGAATACATTCACCTGTGAACAATCCGCCATACCTAAGTATGATTGAGGGGTGTTCATTGATAGTGATAATTTCGTTATTTTTATTAATGGGGTAGGATAGTAGGAAAAAGGTTTCGTATTTGGGAGAGCTTAAGGGTATTTGAACCAAATATGAAATCAAGTCACCATGTAGAGAGCATATTACTTTACTTGTCTGCCATAAAATCATTGGGTCTTTGGAAATAAAGGTCACGTTAGATTTTCGCGTTATACTGCTCAACTCTTCATATGACAATATACTTGAATGAACTATACCCATTTTGCAGAACTCTAGACTGGTGTCAATATCGTTTATTTTGTTATATAAAAGCATTAAAGAACTAGTCAAAAGGAATACTGTTGATTAAGTTCGATTGTGCTCGTTCATTTGAGAAATTTTCAAAAATTTCGACAATCTTCTTGTTATTAGCGCGAATGATTCTCATATCGTTATTGAATTCACCTATCAAGTTTTTATTGACCGAAAGTTGGTTCTCTACGTCGTGTTCTAAGCGATATTCGTTAATCTGGACTTTTTGGAGGATTTCGTCATACTTGCTTTTGTCATTTGCGTCCATGTTGCCCGTGATCCAGTTTATGGCGGTTCCTAGTCCATTAATAAGTCCACGTCTTCTCCTATGTATACTAGTCTGGATTCCATTCGTTTGAATATGTTGGAGTTTCGTTCTGGTGTACTTCAAATGTAATCTCAAAAGGTTAATACGTGTCTTGTCAGGAATAATTTTCATGAACTGGTAGATGGTGTGTTCGATGTTATTAAGCTCCGTTAGCAGATTTTTTGTGTTGATATTATGCTATAAGTGTACGTTTTATTGATAACGTAGGAATCTTGGATCCTAATAGGGGCAATGCCTGAGGTTTTAGTAAGGTCTGTCATCTTATATGTCAGTACTGCTGGGGCCAGCATTATCATGAGAAGTATCATTTTGTCCTGAAACAGAGGATTCTTGGTTAGTACTAATTTCTTTTCTTGGTCTTTTAACTCGATTCGGATGAACTTTAAACGGACTCCTTTGCTATTTGAGGGATAGCTGCCTAGTTTCTGGTCTTTATTATAGGATATTTTCATAAACTTGGGTTTGTTCTTTTTATTAAACGTCGTTTTGATGAAGGCTGTCGTGGGAATTTCAACGTTACTTTCGCGGTCATTATTTAATTGTTCTGTTCGTTTGGCTTTTTCACTGTCAATTTTTGTTTTGACTAGGTTATGCACTAATTTAAGTTTTCTAGATAATTATTCGTTCTTTCTTCTGTTATGAGAGTTTCTGATACATCGTTTACATATGGGCTTTTGGAGATTCCAAACGTAATTCCATTGGAGTTAATTTAAGGTTTGCGTTTAAGGTGTTGTTAAAAGCTATAATGGCTAACTTCATGATTTCTTCGTGTTATTGTTTTTTGTTTGGAGTTGAATGGCATTTAAAATTTCTATTAATGTCGAGTGGGCCCTTTCGAGGAGTCCTTGAGAATCTGGATGACCCGGCGAAATATAATATGCTTCAATGCCGTATAATTTTAAGAAGTCTTTCAACCCGGCATTATTAAATTCACGTCCGTTATCCATTTGTACAATGTTCGGAATGGGAAACAGGGAAAAGTAATTAAATAGGCATCCTTGAATCTCGATTTGGTTAAGACTTTTTAAGGGGTAAGCCATTAATTTTTTGAAAAACAATCGATTATTGTCAAGAATTTACATTTATCGTATTGAAAGCAATCGAGCTGTAATTTTTGAAATGGTTTTTCAGGGGTTGGAGGAATCTGATAATTTATGCGTATGGGGTTTCTTTCGTACTTTGTTTTTAAACATATTTGGCAGTTATTAATATAATCAGTTATGTCCCTTAGCATGGAAGGCCAATAATGTTTCCTACGAATTTGATTATAGCTTTCGTTAATGCCTCTATGGTATGTTTTTCCGTGTGGTAATTAGCTACACTTGTTTTTGTTCGTGTGTGTCGGTTATATCTAGATTTAATTTTTATTGGTAGGTAAATCTTGTTATTGGGTTGAACTATCCAAACTAGTTTTCAAATTTATTCCTTTATTTTTGGCAATCGATTTCGGGCGCCTATCATCGCCCCTCCTCAAGCCGCTTAAAAATAAATTTGTTGTTTTCTTTCTTTCCTTTTACAACCTTTCCAAGGTTGTAAAAGGAAGAAAAACAACAAATTTATTTTTAAGCGGCTTGAGGAGGGGCGATGATAGGCGCCCGAAATCGATTGCCAAAAATAAAGGAATAAATTTGAAAAACTAGTTTGGATAGTTCAACCCAATAACAGATTTACCTACCAATGATTTACCTACCAAACAAAATAAAATAAAAAAATTTAATTTTTATATCGTTTTATTTTGATCGTGCTGAATTTTTGTACTATCAATTCCTTAAAATATTCAAAAAAAAAGGTCATACTCTTCGGCCAAGATGCCCTCCTGAGAACAAAGGACACCATATGTGGTGTTAGGTTTTAGGTATTCTACACATGTTTGAATTAATGAGTCTGTTTCGGTAGCGTTAGAGAAATAGATGGTGATTCTGGTTTTTCCAAAAATTTTCGATACGGTGGGGGCTTTAGTTCCTCTTTCAAATATAATTTGGTTTGGTTCGATATTAAGAATCTTATCGTCATCTACTATTGTTACCTGTTGAGTGGAGCTTTCTTGGGAATGAATAGTTGCGAGTGATTCTGTGTCGTCATTAGTATCGTTAGCGTCCTGAGGTCGGTAAGTGCTGAGAAGTTCGTCTATCACTTGTTGTGGGTCAAAATCGAAGTCGTCAGGGTTAAGTGGCTGTGTGGAAAGGTCCAAGCTTTCTTCTGATTTGTCGCTTACGCTTATCGCATTCACCGGGTGATCTGTCACTCTCGATAGTGCGTCAGCTACAAAGTTTGTTTTTCCTTGTACGTATTTGATCTCAAAATCAAACTCGTCAAGCGTTAATTTCCAGCGAATCAATTTCGAATTCGGTTCCTTTAGGCTGTGTAGCCACTGCAGAGGCTTGTGGTCAGTCTGTATAAGGAATTTCCGTCCGTACAGGTACGGTCTGAAATGTTTGCAAGCCCAAACGATTGCAAGGAGTTCCTTTTCAATTACGGACAGATTGACTTCGTGTTTATTGAGAGTCCTAGAGGCATAGGATATCGGCAGGTCTTTTCCGTCAAAATTTTGTGACAGTACCGCACCAACAGCGTAGTTGGAAGCGTCTGTTGTTAATATAAATTGTTTTGAATAGTCAGGGAGTCGTAAGATTGGGCTGTTTTGTAAAAGCAGTTTCAGCGTTTCGCATGCCTCTTTGAATTGTTTATTTTCGGGGTCAATCTTAGCATCATTTTTTAATGCTGACGTGATTGGTTTTGCTATTTTCGCGTAGTCCTTAATCATTTTTCTATAATAGCCGGTTAAACCTAAAAAGGCTTTGATTTGTTTTGATGTTTTTGGTATTGGAAAGTTTCTTATCGCTTCTAATTTTGCGGGGTTAGGCCTAATTCCTTGTTCGGAAATAATATGACCTAAGTACAAGAGTTCGCGTTTGAAAAACTCTGTCTTGTCCAACTGGATCTTAAGATTAAATTCTTTGAGCTGTTTGAATACTGATTTTAGGTGTTTTAGGTGTTCTTCCAGGTTATCGGAAAAGATGATTATGTCGTCCATATATACTAGGACATTTGGCATTCTAGAAAAGATCATATTCATTGCTCTTTGGAAGGTAGCAGGGGCATTTTTTAGTCCGAAAGGCATTCTTAAAAACTCGAAGTGCCCTTCTTCAGTACTAAAGGCTGTTTTCGAGATCGATTCTGGGTCCATCTCGATTTGATGGAATCCTGAGACGAGGTCGAGTGCACTAAAATAGGTTGCTCTTCCTATTTTTCCGAAAAGATCTTCAATATTCGGCAAGGGGAACTTATCGTCTACCGTTTTTTCGTTTAGTTTCCGATAGTCTATTACCATTCGAATTTTCCTGATTCCGGAGGCGTCGGGTTTTTTCGGGACGACCCAAATAGGGGAGTTGTAAGGCGAATTAGAGTGTTGGATGATTTTATTTTCCAATAGTTTATCAATTTCAATTTGGACGTCTTTCCTAAAAACTTGGGGATATCGATAATTTCTTGAGTAAACGGGGGTTTCGTCGGTTGTTTTTATTTTATGTTTTACTAATTTGGTGCAACTTAGTCTGTCTTTTTCTCGTTTAATGATCTCAGGGTATTGGCGTAAAAGGTTGATAATTTCATCCCTCTCTTCTTCTATCATATGTTCGGTCCTTAAGAGATGCGGGATTTCGTCAATCGTTTTTTCTTTGTCTTCGGGACTCATGGTCACGGTTTTGTCAGTTATCTCTTTTACTTCTTCTATTTCCATTGGCTCGGGACTAATGGTCATAAGCTCGTTAGAAAATATTAGACATTTACATTTATTGTTTTCTATATTTACTACTCCCTCTTGGATGCTGTAACAAGGTTTCTTAACTTCCTTGATTAATCCTGTTTTTAAGTCGGGAATTGACCTGACTGGGACTTCAATCAAGTTGAAACCTGGTTTTAGTTTTAATTTTTTCTCTTCTATCATGAAAAGGAGTGGTTTGTTTCCATTTTCGTATTTTAATATCTTATTTTTAAAATCTATGCTAGCTTTCAATACGCCTAACGTTTCGTGACCTAGTAGTATATCATATTTAGGAGAGAAATCAAAAATGTACATTTTTAGGGTTTCTTTTGGAAAGGTTGAGGATTTGGGGGTTGCGTTTGTTTAGGTGGAATGAAATTTGGGATCTTGTATCGGGGAATAAAGACGTTTTGTTTGTCTTAAAAAAAACTTAGGTATAACGGAAGACTCACTCACAGGTTTCGGTGGAGCTGGGATGTCTTCCGGGTCTTCTTCGTCTGTGGATGATGATGGCGGGTTACGACGGGATGTCCAGTTGTTCCGGTCCAGTGTGCAGCGAAGTCCTCTCAACGAATTTCTTCAAAGGTTGAGTCGTTTTGATCTTCTCCTTTTTTAAATAATCGCGACGAGTTAAATGAACGCTTCGCTGATTATGGAGGTCGATTTGACTAAGTCCTTTGGTTCTTGCTTTCTTCAGATAAAGAGTGAAACTCAAAGCTCAAAACGGTTGGGATACTTGATCACTTCCGAGTTAAGTTTTCTGAAGTCCTGTTCGCGGGCGCCAGTTAAGTTGATAGACTTAAATACTCGCTTTTTAAAAACAATTTATTGGTTGTACACACGATTAGTTACAGATTTCGAATGACAATGTTTATAGGAAAGGAGTGGTATTTATATTGTTTTATTGCTGGCTCAGCAGATTGATAGATATAACTTAAGACGTACCGTTTTGAAGATACAAGCGAAAAACCGGGAAAATTGGCGTTTAACCCCCCAGCCAACGGAGAAGGTGGGATGTGGGATACTCATGGGACCTTCCCCTAAACATTTCCGTCAAAAAACAAAATACGATATTGTTTTCTTTTATTTTCCATTTTTATGTTTAGATTGACTGGTCTATTGCTTCGGCACAAAACCCTAATTTCGTAAAATGTTCTGCAGTTTTCTCGATTTTTAGGCCAAGAGAAACCATTCTTACCCAATTTTTAAAGAGTTTTTCTCATTTGTGCAAGGAAACCCATTATGTTTTGGTCATTTCCCATAAAATTTTTTTTTTTTTTTTTTTCGTAGAAACCCAATTTTTAGGGAGTTTTCCTCATTTTTTGTCACCTACCTCCCGAACCTTTGGACGTTTTCAAGTTTTTTTCTTTTCATGAGCAAAATCCTTTTTGGGTGGTTTTTCCCCCAAAATTGTTGTTTTTTGTGCTCATTTTCCCAACAAATTCAATTTTTGGGATTTTTACCCAGGTTTTTGGCTTCAGAAACTCCGAAAAATCTGGATAATGGGTAAATCTCGTTTTCCAATAAATGAAGATTCGTCGTTTTTCGTTAGTTAAGAGTTTCCGCTAGAGAAAGTGCGACGGTTACTGAATTTTTCAAAGGGGCAACTTAAAAATTCAAGTATTCGCTCCGCGTTTAATAAGAATGCCTTAGCCGTACTCTCCATTAATCTTAATTTACAGTCGACGTTGTAAGACATTCCAAGGAGGCTATAAACCAAACTGGCCATCATCAAAAGCAAATCTTTAACAAAAGAGAATTTTTTCGCTCATTCAAAAATTGATTAAATAAAAAACACAAAGTTTCAAGATCTTGAGATTATTCAACGATGAAAATAAAAGGAAAGGTATTATCTGAGAGAAACTTTAAGGAAATCGATGCGGTGCATTTGCAGTCACAAAATGAGTCTACTTCAAGATTTTTTTTTTCTTTTCTCCCCATTCATTGCTTTTCTTTCAAGATAAAAGCACTTTAACTCCGTCCAACTTAATATCTCGAGAGAAAGGAAAAAGAAAAAATATGGTATAAAAATTGTTTAAAATATTTTTCCGCTAGATTAAAAGAATTAAAATTCCGGGAACATTCCTGAGGTTGTTTAAAAGAAGATGGGCTGTAACAATTTTGAAAATTTTTCAGGATGAACGGATTAATTAAAATTCACACGAAAGGTTAAATTATACTAAAGAGTGAAGTTATGAAATTCTAAGTTTCGAGAGGTATAATGACCCAAGTAATGAAGGAAATCATGTCAACATGCTTTAACCTGGTTAATTAACTGCGATCAAACACGCCATAGTCATTCTGTAGGCTTTGTTTTCCCGTCAAAAGATTTTCTAGGGTTTTCCAAAGGCTATTTCCGAAAAACGCCTTTTGGTGTGTTTAGACGGTCTTTTTCCGTGTTTGCAGGCGAAAAGCATTTTTTATGCTTTGGTTCACGCCAGTTTCAAATTATTTTTGAACTTTTTCTGAAACATTTGAGTTTACGATACCAGGGGAACGCGCAGGCGCAAACAAGAGGGTGACACGCAGCAATTCGCATGCGCGAGCTTTCATGTGTTTTAGTTCCCGCGTTTTTTCAAAACTTATCTGTGAGATTTGCCTAAATTCAAATTAGTTTGATAACCCGAGGGGGTTCATTTTTTTCCTCTCGTAAGTAGAGCTCGTTTGATAACAAAAGGGGGTTAATTTTTTCCGCTCGAAAGGAAATATCGTTTTATTGTTATCCTCTCCAATCGAGCTTTTCTCGCGAGGGGAAAAAATTAACCACCTCGTGTTATCAAACGAGCTATCTTCGCGAGAGGAAAAATAATTAACCCCATCGTGTTATCAAACCAATTAAAAACACAAATCTCAATGGTGAATTTTTGAAAAAACTCGGGATCTAAAATCACATGAATGCTCGCGCATGCGCGTTGCTATGGTATCGTAAACTCACATGTACCCTTTTTCTCTATCTTCCTTTCTTTATCATGTTCTTCGGCTTAAGAACCACCCGCTATGGTGTAATTTTTGGCATTTTCTGCCGTCATCCTTCAAATTCCATCGACTTCTCTCCAACAAACGCCCATTTTACAAGATGTTCGAAAGTTTTCCCCATACTTTCTACCTAAAAACATATGATTTTTTTCCTCTCTCTCCTTCATTTTTATGGAGTATCTGTCATCGTTAGATGAAAGGGCGCTCGTCGAATAGAAGGCCTTTTGTATTTTGAAGTGTCTCTTATTGGTAGCCACCACGTAACTATGGTTCAAAAGGCCCTCTATACTTTTCGAAGGGCACTTCTTTTTTTAACCTTTAATTAAAAAGCTAACAATAAAAACCTGAGCAATTATGGAGGAAAATTTTAAAATTTATGTGAGGAAAAAGTTAGACGATGCGAACTCAATCCTTGTGCTCTTTTATTTAAAAAATATAAAATTTTATTTAAATAAGTTTATTTATTCGAGTGCCTGATTGGCTGCTTTTCCAATCAACGCCCCTTCGTTATTTTCGTTTTTTTTTTTCTCTCTTTCTCTCTTTGGCAGAATATTAAAAGCGATTCTCAAACAGAATTCATTTAGGATCAGTTTCGATTTTAAAAGCCTTGTTGACGAAGATCTCCGAAGTTTTTTTATTTTTTTATGGTGTTAAAAGTGTAATTTTTCCTCATTGTGGGAGTTTTCTCGTGGGAGTATTTTCGTGAAGAAACTTGAAGGGTGAATGCGACTTTTGTGTCTTCTGGACACGAAAGTTTTGGACGTTTTCTTCGGTAAATAAATAGGGCTTAAGGAGAGGTAAGGGCATAAAACATAAAATCCTTTCTCTACATAACGCAAAAGACGCCACCGCATCCCTAATATGAATCCCCATGGCCCAACTAAGGGACATCTGCATCATTCATAACAAAAAAAGTTAATACCCACGTTGACTTTTATTTTAGGACTTTTTCTTCAGGAAAAAAAAGTGCTTATCTATAATAAAGAGCTTATAAATCTTTAAAACTCACTATTTTTAACTTCCTCTAAGATAAGTTATTAAAGAGTTTCAGGGAATCGTAATTTGCCCTTCCCGTTTACGACTCCCAAATCGGCAAGGTCTTCTCGTAGAAGCTTTATAAACCAGTATCAGGGAGTCGTTCCGACTCAGTTAGTTCACAATGTTCTCACTAGAGCTAATTCATGAATCGTAACATGATTTTTCTGATTAACTATAACAGCACATAGAAATTACCTATCTCCAAAACGTTCCCGCCAATTTTCACTTATCGTGGGTTTTAAGTTTCCTTGATAGTTTTTTAACTTTATTAGGTGTACAAAATGAAACTCAGCCACAGGGTAAATTTGAATTTTGTAGATTTTAGCCGAGTTTCATTTTGTACACCTAGTAGTTCATTTTTTCAAAATTTGAACATTTAGGCGTTAAAGTCCATCAAAAGTTGACCTTCTCCGTGTAAGAAGGTTAATGAAGTATAACCATTAAGACGGTTAATTTTTAAAGGCTTGTAAATCGTAAACCGTTACAGATATTGAAAAAATGCACTAAATAAAATCAGTTGGAAATTCAATTCTCTTTAATTTTTATTCTATTCATTTTTTCTCTAGGACGCACTGTTTTCAAGATAAATTTATTTAAAAAAAATTATTTTCCGAAAATGGTGCATCCTAGAAAAAAATAATTAAGTACAAATTTATAGAAAATTAAATTTCCTACAATTTGTATTTATTAGGTGTAAAAAATGAAACTCAGCCACAGGGTAAATTTAAATTTTGTAGAATTTAAATTTTGTTCACCTAATTACTTCCGAATCCTTCCAAAAAGTACGGAATCAATTTCCTTCTTCGATTTTAGCCAATCTGTTGAGAAACTAGGTGATTTCCGAAGTCGAAACTAACCGACTAACCTTCCTAAAATATAACCTTATGTTCACTCGGAGTCGGGAAGTGAGTCGTTCACGTATACGACTCAGCTGAGTTGGATCGTATAACAAACGCGCAGTTTAGCGACACTTTCGTGTTTTCACCCCCAAAACTTCTGCATACAAAAACTGTATCCTTCCGTCAATTTTTTTTTTTTTACTTTTAGGCCAATAAAACCGTCCGCAATTTTACATTTTACTGTCAACAAGCAAAAAATAAAAGTCATCATTTAAGGGATAAAGTTAAGTCGGATATTCTGACTTTTCGGGGCTTATCCTCCGTCATCCATTAATTGAATCATGGGAACTAAAAAAATTTCTGAATGATCGATTTGACACACAAAACGACAAATAAATTAAATTATTTTATTTACATTTAATAAAGTTGCACAAGATTAATGGTGACGTTGATATAAACACGAGTTTTATTATCATGCAAATTGTTTATAAAACGTATTTTTTTTATAAAATTTTTTTTTTCTAAAAAAGAAAATTTCTTATAACAGAAACATCCATCTAACAGGAGTAATGCAATTATCGCCTGCGGTGGACCACTACATTATCATTATGTACCGGGTGTATCACCTAAATAACCGCTTCCTATTCTCCCACTACTCATAACTACTCGGTTTATCAATTGATAAAATTTTTCTTAAAATTTAATAAATTGTTAACTTCTGAAAGATGTTTTAAAATAGTTTTTCTAGGAATATTTCAGTACTTCGTTTAAATACACAAAGGGAAAAAAAGTTCAATTTCCATTCTTTTATTCGGCAGAAAGATTTTTATATCGCGATTCTTGTATTGGAAAGTTGAAGGCTTTGAACCCAAAGAATCTTTCCCTTGAGAGAACTTCCTTTGACACTACGAAAAAAAAAAAAAAAGAAGTGTTTATTGAATAAAAGGTTCATAAAATTTCTTTTTTCTTTATAAAAGAGCTGATAAACATTTTTTGATTACTTTTTTTCAGGGCTAAGTGTCTAAGAAATAAAATTTTATGCCCCGATGGGAACTCACCCAAAGTAGGAGATTTAATCATTTTATCTTCCTTAGAGAAGATATTTTGATACCCCTCCACGTAGGATTTTTGGGGAAGGGTCTTCCAGACCCCGGAGGGTCAAATCGACCGCTCTCATCTTCATCTGTGGGTCCGGCCGGCCGTACTATTTTTTCCGGAACTCTGTAGGACCACAGTTTTCAACCGATTTTCAACAAATTTTCTTTAGTCGGTGAACTTGTGGGCGACTTTTGAATTTCGAAAAAATGGCGGAGATAAGTGTGTTTGAAATTTTTAAAAATTCGCTGCTGCCGAACCGTTGCGTTGGTCTGATTTTCACCAATTACTCCTTATATTTTTAAAATTTTGTGGGGGGGGGGGGGCAAATCGGAAAATTTTTCGAAGAAAACCAATATTAAAAAAAACTTAGGTACCTATAACATTTTTTGAAAAGAAAATAGGTAGACTTCCATAGACCGTGGCTTCCCTACGTTATACTTCCCCCTCCTTTATCCCCTCCTTTAATACTTCCCCTTCTTTATACTTCCTCTCCGTTATACTTCCTCCTCTTTTGTACTAGGTAGACAATTGGCGACTACCAAAGGGAAGGGAAGGACTACCTCGCCGTTATACTTCCCCCTCCGTTATACTTCCTCTCCGTTATACTTCCCCCTCTTTTGTACTTCCTCTCCGTTTACTTCCCCTCCTTTATAATTCCACTCCGTTTTTTCTTCCCCCTCCTATTTTTCCTTCTCTTTAAAGGAAGTTTTCGATGGCAGCTCTTCAAACTAGTCCTTTCGTCCCTACTACCGAAAACAAGGTAGAAAAAAATGATGGTCTTCGCCCATCCAGGTCACACGGAAAGGGCTAGAACACCCCATATTTCTCCATAAGATATTTTTCGAGTATCATAATTTCTTCTTTTGAGGAAGTTAACAAAGTCGGACTGTTTTAAGTGCAAACACTGCCCAAACTTTCCACCAAAA
>JACGAQ010003373.1:0-29678 GCA_014119065.1 Orius insidiosus | reverse complement strand
CAGGAGAACTGAGGGTTATTCAGGGCGCCGGATCGTGGACCTGATGTTCTTCTTTGAAGAAGTCCGCACAGCTTCTCTCCATGGTGAGGGGAAGTTCGACTGTGGACTAAAGCATTTAGAACTTATCAAAGAAGAGAGAAGAGGGATTGTAACCACCCTTAAATTTCGTTGCAAGTAATAAAGAGACCATAAGTTCTGCTAGGTATTTATATTTTTATGTTTAGAATGTGCAACGAAATGTTTGCATTGCGATCTGAGGAAGACTCGGAGCAAACTATGAACGCAAACGTCGGAGTGGTTTCTGGGGTTCTGGCATCTGGGTGCGGTTTCAGCACTGCTGAAGAAATCTTCGCTGGGGCCAACATTCCTTTATGTCGAATCCGACGTTTAGAAATCATGAGGACCAAATCCGAAAAGGTATTTTCATCCATTTTGGTATGATACTTTAATTTTTTTTTTCCTTTTGTAAGGCATTGACATGGCATCCGTTGAGGAGATGAAGCTTGCTGCTCGAGGAAGCCAAATTGCAAGGTCATGTGGCGATGTGGATGACCAAGGCATTCCACAAATAACCGTGGTCGCAGATGGTGCTTGGCCTTTTGGTCAGCGTAACCACAACTCGCCTTCAGGGCTTGTAAGCATTTATTATTGCAGTTATATCCCATACCTTTATTTTTATTGTTTTAGGCAGTTATAGTTGGTTACAAAACCAAAAAGGTCCTCCACTTAGGAGTGAAGAACCGGTTCTGCTTGGTGTGCAGAAAGGCAGAAAACCGGGATATTGCTCCGAGGGAGCATGCCTGCTTTTGAATTGGAGTGGCTCCTCTGCAGCCATGGAATCCGCAATCATTTGCGAGGGATTTGCGATGAGTGAGGAACTCTACGGTATTCGGTAAGAGATTTCAATGTTATAGGACATAATTGTTGACTAGAGTTAATTTTTGCAGCTACAATAAATTGGTCGCTGATGGTGACAGCTCTGTCTACGCCAAAATTTTAAAAAGCCACCCTTACAAAAACCTTACGGTGGAAAAGATAGAGTGCTGCAACCATCTGTTTCGGAACCTCTGCCGAAAGCTTAGGTCTATTTCGGAGGATGCTAAGCTTGGACGGCACACTGTCCTCATGAGAAAAGAAATTAAAAAAATATTAGTCATGAGATTTGCGGTGGAAAAGGTAAGAGTTAGCAAGATTATATTATGTGCTAAGTATTTAATTTTCTTTTTTTTTCCTTTCAGGCTTCCAAACATTGGGATGCCCAAAACATGGACAGCTCCAGGAAAATTGAATGTCTCAAAAAAGACATTAAAAATGTTGTTTTTCACACTTTTGGTGATCACCAAAAGTGTGCACAATACTTCTGCACCGGACCAAAAGATAATGAAAAGTCATTAATAGATGATTTCCGCTGCAATGGTTAGTATTTTCCACTTATTGGCTCCATTATGGTTTATTTTGTTTTACAGGATTACTATCGAGAATGGAGGAAGCATTCAGATTTTTGTCACACCATGCCAAAAGTCTCCTTTTAGGCATGAATTCCAATATAGCTGAAACTTTCAATAGTGTGGTGGCCAAATTCATCGGTAAGCCTAGAACTAATACACAAGTATCATTTTTTCTCTTCTCTTTTTTTTTAGGAGGAAAAAGAATCAACCACTGCCAGAAGGGCAGTTATCAAACCCGATGCAGCGCCGCTGTGGTTTCCTTCAATTCAAAACGTCTGCATACGAAACTGCACAAAACACTGTATGGCAGAAGCCCTGGGCTATACACCAAAAAATTAGAGCAAAACACGGTAAGATGAATTATGCGGTATATTTTGGATTTTAAAATTTACATCTTTTCACTTTAGTCTCGCGAAACTTCGGAAAAACCGCCAGAAAAAAGGTGGGAAGATTTCTTCCAAAAGAAAGCTTTTCCCTTCAAAAGGAAAGGCAGATTATGGACCAATGGCTAACGCTCCAGATCTGGACGAGGTCACCCTGGAGAAAGAAATGAATGAATTTTTGGAGTCATTAAAGTATGCCAACTTCGACATATAATATCCATACTTTTGTTATATTATTTCATTATTTCTTGTAGAATCTCTGCTAGGGAGATTGAACAAAAGACCAGAGGCCAACGAGATGATGTTTTGTGGTTAGAAGAACGAAGAAAAAGAATCACAGGTATGGCAACTATTAGACTTGATATTATAACTAAATGAGAACAAACTTTACAATTATATTGTAGCATCGAATTTTGGTGCAGTATGCCGACGGAGGGAGAAAACCCCTGTGCGATGCCTTGTTATGAAGCTCCTTACAGACCTGAGCTGAAGACCGACGAGGCCATTATATATGGTCAGATGCAGGAGACCGAAGCCATAAGGCAGTTTGAGGTACAAACAGGGCTCACTGTCCAAAAGTGCGGCCTGTTTGTTGACCTTGATCATCCGTATCTTGGTAGGTTATTGTTCAATGAAATAATTGATAATTATTTATTATTATAGGAGCATCACCGGATGGCCTCATAGGGGATGATGGGGTCATTGAGGTTAAATGCCCAATGTCCATCTGTCATCTAAGCCCTATGGAGGGATTACAGCATCTCCCCTACATGAAAGATGGCTTATTAAAAATGCAAAGCCACTACTACTATCAGGTAATGTAGCGTAAAACAAAATAAATTTTTTATGTTATCTTTTCTTCAGATTCAAGGACAGCTCGGCATTACAAAGCGAAAGGTATGCCATTTCGTCATCTACACTCAAACTGCTCCATACATTCATGTGGAACTGATAGAAGCTGATCCATCTTTTTACGAAGAAATGATCAGTCGGCTCCAGCCATTTTACATGAAGGCGGTGCTGCCAGAGCTTGTAAATCCGCGAGTATTAAGCGCTCCGATACGAGAACCTTTCCTTTAATCCATTTGAGACCTTCTGCTAGCGGCATGCAAAAACTGGCCATGAGCGGTCGGGGAGAAGTGAGCGGAAAAGTGCTGCGCCAGTTGCGCAGAGAATCCGGCGTCAGACGCGTTCTCGAAAGGGTTAACCTTTCCTTCAAACCCTTCCTTTCCTAATCCTTTTAATTCCTTCTAATCCTAATCCTTTCCCAATCCTGGCGGGGAACTCCTCCCTCCACGTGGGCCCGCTGGATTGCAGTAATCCAAATCACAACTTGAAATGAAAGTCACAACTTGAATGAAAATAATAAGGAACAAGATGAGGATCACTGCAAACTAATGGAGTTAATCCTTTTTTGTACCAACCTTTTTTGTACTGATGTAATGAATAAATTTTGTTTACATACGTAATACATTTTGATTTTTTTTTTCTATCCCATCCCATGACTATTTTTTTTTTTGTTACGTATGCTTCTAAGTGAGAAAAATTTGGATTTTTTTTTTTTGTAATAGAGTTGGGTGAAAAAATTTTGGATTTTTTTAATATACATAAAGAGTATTGGGTGAAAAAATTTTGGATTTTTTATAATATAAGAGTATTGGGTGAAAAAATTTGGGATTTTTTTTAATATAAAGAGTATTTGGTGAAAAAATTTGGATTTTTTTAAAATAAAAAGAGTATTTGGTGAAAATCGGACCAACGGCGGTAAGGCAGCAGCGCAAAATTGTGATTTGTAAAATGAATTCATTTTTGTATTTGGCGGTAAAAATGCGCGAGGACGGTTGAACAGGGTTCTATAGCCCTGTCACTTCGCAGTTCATCTATTTCACCTAGCGTTAGACGCCTGAACTATTTCCGTGAAAGTCAACGGCATCTAGCGGCAGAAGTAGCCCGGGAGCTTTGCCTTTCACATACCCTTAATTGCAAATGTCAACGGTTTCTTTTTCCCTTCTATCTCGGAAACCGTCGCTCAAAACGAAAAATGTCCTTTAAAAGTGTAGGTACAAAGATTTCCTAAAAAATTTTTTATTCATTATTTGCGTAAGAGCAATATTTAAGGAGTTATGAGGTTAAAAGTAATTATCCTACAGAGCCTGTCTGAAACTTAAAACCTTCATCTCCTACAATATTGCTCTGACGGAAAAAACCAATAACACTTTATGTAGTAAATTTGTAGCTACAACTTTTACTTAGGACATTTTTTCGTTTTGAGCGACGGTTTCCAAGATAGGGAAAAACCGAAAACCGTTGATCACAACGAAAATACAAAGCAACCAACTTAAAACCCTCATATCCCCTTAAAAAAAAAAAAAAAAAAAAAAAAAAAAAAAAAAAAAAAAAAAAAAAATTTCATCATTTTTTTCAGGTTCGCCCTGGACTTTTGTCTTATCATTGTGAAGACCTTTTAAAAAGGCTTCTGGATTACAATTTCAAAAAGAGAATATCCTACGAAGAATTTTTCGCCCACCCTTTTCTCGTTTTTTCCAGATGACAGTTCCTACATAAAAGCTGTCCAGTTGGCCAGAGAAGCCGTCAAATTAGACAACAACAAAGAATATTTGGCAGCATTCAACAAATACTGTGAAGTCCTCAAATATTTAATTCCATTTCTAAGTATGAAAGAAACTTAAAAAACATTTTTTTAAACCTTTTTTAGGTGAAGTAGATGCCCTAAAACGAGAACAAATTCGTTTAAAAATATTAGAATATACAAAAAGAGCCGATAACCTAAAAATAATACTTCATAAAGCAAAAGATGCTTTTATTACTCGTCCTGAAAAATCAGATTCACAAGAATCTATTAAAAACAGGACAAGTCTCTCATGGAAATGACTTTAAGCAAATTTGATGTCAAAGAATTAAGTAGAATTTAATTTTTTTTTTTTTTTTTAACTATTTGTGTAGAGACTATGTGTGCTTCGACACCTAAATGCTTGATGGAATTGATATTGGGTATGCTGCTCAGATGTATATGTATGAAGGAAATACGATATTGCATTAGAAAGTTTAAAGCCTGTTTTTCGCTTCTTATTCCTCTTCTGAACGAAGAGCCTCGCAAAAAAAAATCGATTACGGTTGTAATCGTTAAAAAAGGCGATTACAATCGTAATCGTAATTGCGATTACGATTACGCCCAACACTGGTAAAACACATTTGAGCCGTGGGTTTATTGGAGTCAAAATGTGTTTTTATCAGTTTTCATCGAATATCTAAAAAACTATGAGGTTTAGTGCAAAAAGTATTAAGTACAAAAATAATCTGTGTTATATTTACAACAAAAAGTGTTTAGGATATGATCTTGCTAAAGTGAATGGTTTGGGAGCTACAGACTGTCAAAAAAAAGGTTTTTGTTCTTATATCATTTTAGACATTGAAGATATCTTTATATAACTTGAAAACCACTGGTCTTAGCGGGATAAAGACTAAGTAATTTTCTATAAGAAATTGCATGAAGATTAATTTTGAATTTAGTCTTTATGCCGCTAGGACCAGTGGTTTTCAAGTTATTTGATGATATATCCAAAAAGAACAAAAAAACTTTTTTTGAAGGTTCGTAACTCAGAAACCGTTCACTTTAGCAAGGTAATGTCATAAACACTTTTTGTAGCAAATTCATGTAGAATATTTTTATACTTAATACCTTTTGCTCTAAACCTCGTAGTTTTTGAGATACATAATAAAAACTGACGAAAACCGCTTTTAGACTTATCAACCGAACCCAACTGTCAAAAAAAGGTTTTGGTGTTCCTGTATCATTTTAGACATCTTTAAATAACTTGAGAACCCTGAGCGGGATATACACTAAGTTTTCTATAGGAAATTGCATAAAGATTAATATTGTACTTAGTCTTTATCTCGCTGGGATAAGTGGTTTTCCTGTTATTTGATGATCTTAAGAAGAAAAAAAAAAAACAATTTTTGACGGTTTGTAACTCATAAACCATTCACTTTAGGAAGGTAACGTCCTAAACACTTTTTGTGGGAAATTTAATGTAGATATTTTGTACTTAATGTCTTTTGCTCTAAACCTCATGGTTTTTGAGATATTTGATAAAAACTGACAAAAACCGCTTTCAGACTTCTCTGCCGATGTGTAGTAACTTTTTACATTTTAGGTCGATGAATGGATGAAACAAGCAGAAAGTGTTCAGATGTTGAATGAAGCGAATTTGAAAGATGGCACTTATGAGCTTCAAAAAGGTCGGTTTACTTTTTAAAAAATAAAATTTACTTTCATATCTCTTTATTTCAGATTCATGTTCAATTCAATAACTCAAATACCTCAACGTCAAAAACTGTGATTCACGCTTTTTCATGAAATCACAAATCTAGTCTCTCGCAAATAAAAGTTTCAATATTTTTGAATTTGTAAAAAAATAAATTTTTGATAACTTCAAAATTGACTTAAATAAAAGAAATGAGTATTTTTTATACAAAAAAGACTTAAAATAAGTCATTTGTGTGTGGTGATGGAAGTTTCTCCCATGAGGGTTCGATTCCCCAAATTTCACGAGCGTATTCAGCGATCGTTCTGTCTGAAGAGAACTTTCCTGATGATGCTATATTATTAATGGCCATTTCAGCCCATTTTTTCCTATTCTGTATACAAAAGTTAGGAACAATTTTTATTTAAGGAATATAACTTACAAGGTAAACTTCACTGACTTTATCTTGACACTTAACATAATCTTCGTAATCAGCGAGAAGAAAGAATCTGGTGAGAAAAAAGGTGATAAATTTGAAAATTTTATGATGATTTACCGATCGTATTTTAGAAGGACATCGACGATATCTTTAAATTCGTCGACATTGTGCGGAGAAAAGAAGCCATCTTTGATTTGGTCGATGCATTCTTTGAGCTCTTCATTTTTATTGTAATATTCAAGTGCATCATATCCTTTCGCTTTAAGGGCTTCCACTTCTTCAACTCTCATTCCAAAAATAAAAATATTTTCTTCTCCCATCTCCTGAGCCATTTCAACATTCGCTCCATCCATCGTTCCGATCGTCAAAGAACCATTTAACTATAAAAATAATTTATAAAAAAAAATTTGAAGAATAATTTATACCATAAATTTCATGTTTCCAGTTCCCGAAGCTTCAGTTCCAGCGGTTGAAATTTGTTCACTGAGATCTGCCGCCGGAATTATAATTTCTGCAAGAGTCACACGGTAGTTTTCGAGGTAGATGACCTTGAGCTTTTCGCCAACGTCTGGATCGTTGTTGACTATTCGAGCGACATAATTGATAAGCTTGATTATATTCTTGGCCATATAATAACCAGGGGCAGCCTAAAAATTTGGTTATCATCAAAAAGGTTTTTTTTTGTTTTAATCTTACTTTTCCTCCAACCATGATTGTTCTGGGAACAAAATTTCCATTGGGTTCTTTTTAATCCTGTTATACAAAGTGATGATATGAAGGCAGTTCAATAATTGACGTTTGTATTCATGGATTCTTTTGACCTAAGAAAAAAAAATTATATTCCCATTCAAACAGAATTAGGTACTGAAAATAGAAAAAGTTTTTTAAAAACGCCAAAATTGGTAAAAAGACCCGATTGAGAAGGGTGTGCTTTTTATCAGTTTTTATCAAATATTTCAAAAACTATGAGGTTTAGCGCTAAAATTATTTAGTACGAAAATATTCTGCATTAAATTTACAACAAAAAGTGTTTAGGATATGATCTTGCTAAAGTGTACGGTTTGGGAGTTACAAACTGTCGAAAAAAGGTTTTTGTGTTTCTAGTCATTTTAGACTAGATCTTTATAACTTAAAAACCACTGGTCTTAGCGGGATAAAGACTAAGTCATTTTCGATAGCAAATTGCATGAAGATTAATTTTAAATTTAGTCTTTATCTCGCTAGGACAAGTAGTTTTCGAGTTATTTTATGATAGGTGTTCAAAATTAAACTCGGCTAAAATCTACAAAATTCAAATTTACCCAGTGGCTGAGTTTCATTTTGTACACCTATAAATAAAATTAGGAAATTTAATTCTCTAAATTTGTACTTAATTATTTTTTCTAGGATACACCATTTTCGGAAAATAATTTTTTTTAAAATAAATTTATCTTGAAAACAGTGCGTCCTAGAGAAAAAATAATAGAATAAAAATTAAAGAGAATTAATTTCCAACAGATTTTATTTAGTGCATTTTTTCAATATCTGTAACGGTTTACGATTTACAAGCCTTTAAATATTAACCTTCTTAATGGTTATACTTCAATAACCTTACACGGAGAAGGTCAACTTTTGATGGACTTTAACCCCTAAATTGTTTAAAATCTTGAAAAAATGAACTCTAGGTGTACAAAATGAAACTCGGCTAAAATCTAAAATTCAAATTTACACTGTGGCTGAGTTTCATTTTGTACACCTAATATATCCATAGGGTCTTAAGAACAAAAAAAAACTTTTCTTGAAGGATCGTAACTCAGAAACATTCACTTTAGCAAGGTAATGTCCTAAACACTTTTTGTAGAAAATTCAATGTAGAATATTTTTGTACTTAATGTATTTTGCACTAAACCTCATAGTTTTTGAGATATTTGAGAAAAACCACTTTTTGACACCCTTTTCTCCCCTATTTTCTACAAATCGTACCTGGATATCAAACATAGGCAGCATTTATTTTGACGTTGTATTCCTTCTCCAAAAGTTGAGCAAGACGCATTTTATTTTCTTGTTTGACTTTCATGACGCTATTTTGGAACATACGATCGGTCGCGTATTCTTTCAACTGCGCCAGTTGCTCCAAATGGACTATCCAGTCTTCTCCGATTTTCTAAAATAAACTTTTAAAAAAGGAAAAAATGATATATTTTAGAGAAAATACCTCAGAGATCAAATCAGATAAAGAAGGATTGCAGAGTAAAAGCCATCTTCTGGGTGTGATGCCGTTTGTTTTATTTTGAAACTTTTCAGGCCAGATTTCATAAAAATCTTTGAATCTACAAAATAAATTAGATATGAAAACTTTAAGATTAAAGACGTACATGTCGCTTTTTAGGATTTCTGAATGGAGCCAAGCGACTCCGTTGACAGCGTGAGATCCGACGATGGAAAGATGAGCCATATTTATCCTTTTTTCGCCATCTTCTTCAATCAGCGACATACGTCTCATTCTATCCACATCACCAGGAAAATGCTTCAAAATTTCTTCCAAATGAAAATGATTTATCTGATATATTACTCCAAATGGCGAGGCAGAATATACTGCAGCATCGAGCACGGCCATCTTTCGAGCGCTTCGGGAAGAACTGTATGATTTGTGTAAGCGCATGTTCGGACAGTAAGATCCCATGCTTTTTCCCATGTTAGGCCTCCTCGTCCATAAAAATTCTCATCAATTCAGGTATCGCCAATGATGGATGTGTATCATTCAGCTGAATAGCGACTTATCAGGGAAAGCATCTAACGATAGGCGATCGGGTGACCTTGAGCCAAATTTCGACATTTTATAACGCCTTAATATCCTTTAAAAAATCAATTAGTTAAAATTTAAACACAAAATTAAATTTCTACTTTTAATGTGGCAGCACACATGAAATATTCTTGTTTCAGTCTTAATTCTTTTCCTTCAAAGAAGTTGTCGTTGGGGTACAAAACCCTGGTTATGTTTTCAGCCATATTTCGGTCAATGACTGCCTGAATGTAGTCTCCGCTGTTGACTAAAATAAGGCAATAAGAGAGGAAAAAAATGATGTAAAAACATACAAAATTTAAGGTCAAAATCAACGGAGATTTGGCTGACCAAAGCCTTAAAGTGTTGACGACATTATTGCCATAGCCGGGAATAGGGCTATCGTAGGGCATAGCTAAAATGACCTGCGTGTCCACCCATTCTTCCCTTTTTTAGTTTCTTCGATTCTTCCGTAGAAATTGACCGGAATCATATATTCAGGTCTTGCTTTTTCCCATGGGTTACCAAAACGAAGCCAATCGTCAGGTTCTTCAACCTTAAAAATTTAAAAATAAAATTTTAACATTTCCGCCAACATTACTTGTTCGCCATTGACGATTTTTTGAGCGAAAATTCCGTATTCATAACGTAAACCGTAGCCATAAGCTGCGAGACCTAAAGTCGCCATGGAATCCAAAAAGCAAGCGGATCGCCTAATCGTAATTTCCAGTTCTTCTTCCATACTTTCAAGACTTTCAATATCCATCCCCAGCTTTAAAAAAATATTAAAGAAAGAAACAAGAAAAAATAAACAGAATATACCTGATAAAGAGCCTCATCGCAAGCACCCTGTATACCCAAGTTAAATCGTGTTCGTCAATGATCGTCCCATGTAGTACTCAAGTGACAAATAATAAACCCTCTGTAAAAATTCATAAATAAATGTTTTTAAAAGAAATTATGGTGAAAAAGAGTAAAATTTTCTATTTTTTATTTTGTCCTCGTAATATTATTCTCATTAAAAAATACTATTTTCTTAACACTCAAGATAAAATGTATTTTATTATCTTCAAAATGGTTTAATAATTATTATGAAATTAAACTATCGATTTATAATTTTTAAAAATGTTATCAATGCAGAATATGAATTTTAAACTGTTCTACAATGGTTTTTGTGTTCCTGTATTTTAGACTATATTTCTTTAAATAAAGTGAGAACCAATGGTCTTAGCGGGATAAAGACTAAGTTATTTTCTATAGGAAATTGCATAAAGATTAATTTTGAGTTTAGTCTTTAAATCGCTAGGAACTGTGGTTTTCGAGTTATTTGATGATATATCCAATGGGTCTTAAGAAAAAAAAAAACTTTTGCAGGTTCGTAACTCAGAAACCGTTCACTTAAGCAAGGTAATGTCCTAAACACTTTTTGTAGCAAATTCAACAAAAAATATTTTTGTACTTAATAATATTCGCTCTAAACCTCATAGTTCTCGAAAATTTGACAAAAACTGTGTAAAACCGTTTTGACACCCTTTTCCAACTTTAAATTTTAAAAAATTTTTCGCATGTTTTATAGCAATTATTCATGTGATCATGGAAGGCGAATTAAAAAGGTTAAAAAGACAGAATATGTGCACAATGACGACATGTTTCTTCATATTTCCATACGCATCGGAGTCTACCTGTGTTGCTTATTTAACATCGTACGTTAAATTTTTCAATAAACCAAAAAGTTAAATCAATTTTTGACACAAGTTATACAAATGATTCTGACAAGTTTAGATCTCGCTCGGGATTACCCTTTAAAATCTACAGAAACTGAAATGCGTAAATTTCAAACTACTTTTTATTGTTTATTTCATTTTTAGAAGCCATGATACTTATATATTGCTGTCTGGAAGTTTGGTTTTATCCATCGGTGATATAGCAATGAATGCATTGATGATTGTTGCTGCCAGAAACGTCAACTTACGTCTTTATATGATCACGTGATATACATGATAGGAAAAGTCATCGGTATGTTCATAAGGATCGCCGTCTCTTTGATCATATTCTACGTCGAAGTCTATTTTCTAGCGACATTTCTGGGTATTTCGTTTTTAAAATCAGAATTTTAACGATTAGTAGCTTTAAGAGTTTTTTTTCTGGGTCGTCCAGTTCAGTTATTTAAAAGAGATCAAAAGTAACGAAGAAGGCGAAAGTTCAAGTTCATCGACGTCTTCGTCTTCTTCATGATTGAACTTTCCCGTTATCGGGAGATAAAAATAATTTTACAAAAGGATTTTTGTTTAAATACAGATTTAGACATATGTTTTCTTTATCAATAAGATAAAATAGAAAGAGGTCATTTTTTCGATTTATTGTCAAAAAAGGGTCATACTCCCTAATTTTAATAATCAAATATTTAAAAATTGATTTATTTTTGAACTTCTACTTTCTAAAGGTCAAAATTTTTGAGTAAAAAGGACTCATGGGGAATTTCTCGAAAAGAAGTTATTGTGATACCCTCCAGGTTTTGGGGATTGGGTTTCCAGACCATGGAGGAATCGAGATATTTACCGATCTCAACTTTGTCTGTAGTGCCGGCCGGCCGTAGCATTTTTTCCACACTTTACGCCACAGATTTTCACCAAATTTTCACACAATTTTCCTTAGTCGGTGAACAAGAATTTATTAGGTGTACAAAATGAAAACTCGGCTGAAATCTACAAAATTCTTTACCCTGTGGCTGAGTTTATTTTGTACACCTCATAAATAAAAATTGTAGGAAATTTAATTCTCTATAAATTTGTACTTAATTATTTTTTTCTAGGATGCACCATTTTCGGAAAATAATTTTTTTTAAAAATAAATTTATCTGGAAAACAGTGCGTCCTAGAGAAAAAATGAATAGAATAAAAATTAAAGAGAATTAAATTTCCAACAGATTTTATTTAGTGCATTTTTTCAATATCTGTAACGGTTTACGATTTACAAGCCTTTAAAAATTAACCTTCTTAATGGTTATATTTCAATAACCTTGTTACACGGAGAAGGTCAACTTTTGATGGACTTTAACGCCCAAAATGTTTAAAATTTTGAAAAAATGAACTACTAGGTGTACAAAATGAAACTCGGTTAAAATCTACAAAATTCAAATTTACCCTGTGGCTGAGTTTCATTTTGTACACCTAATATTTTGATCGACCGCAATTTTAACAGAATTTTATTTAAAAAAAAAACGTAAAAATTTCCACAGCTTCTTTCTTCGAAATTCATAAAAATGGTCTGATTATAGAAACCTCTTTTTTTTTTTTTTTTTTTTTTTTTTTTTTTTTTTTTTTTTTTTTTTTTTTTTTTTTTTTTTTTTTCGGCCTTTTCACGAATATAATTGGGGAAAACCGCCAGAAATTTGGGCTGTTCACGCCCGTTTCGTGGGGCCTGGCTTGGAGAAGGCCTTCATTTTTCTACCTCGAAATGCTACGGCCGGCCGGCAACACAGACAAAGTCGAGATCGGTAAAGATATTTGATTTGACCCTCAAATGTCTGGAAGACCCTTCTCCAAAAACTCGACGTAGAGGGTGTCACAATTAATTTTCTAAGTAAGTTAAAAGGCGACAAACGGCATCACAGATCAGAGTGACAGTTGGGCATAACCGCAATTCATTTATAATTTTTTAAAAATTCGTATTTTTATACGATTTTTTGAGAAAAGTGCAGACTTCTTAAAAGAAAGTAAATTTTCTGAAATTACAATTTTCTCAAAAATTAAAAAATTATAATTTTCAAAAAAAAAATTGATTTTGCGACGACTGCACCCATTGCACTAAAAAGTATAATAATACTAAAAAAGATTATGAATATTTGAAACATGAAATACGAATTTTTTGAAAAATCATAAAAAAAAAAGATTTCTAGAAAATTCTCAAACAAATGCGATTTAAAAAAAAATCTTAATTAAATATAATATTATTTAAAAATAAAATGTATTGAAAAAAGAATATGCTTTTTGAAAAAAAAATTGAAAAAATACGATTTTTTGAGAAAATTATAAATAAATTAATCGAAATTGTAAATTCATTATATCACGTTTCACAATAATTTCTTTTTTTCAAATATTGTTTAAATGGTAGACAAAGCAAAATCTAAATTTCGGCCGAATAAAAATAATCTTCATAATCCGAAGAAGGAGAGAACCGTTTTTGGCTTTTAGATGCATAAAGAAAAATTCATGCTTCAACGTGCAAAATTGTGTCACGTGACCAAAAAATCAAGGTCAACTAAAGACGTATTGCATAACCGAATCTATGCCGGTAGATGAAAAACATTTTAAAATTTTGTTTAAAACGTACAAGGAATGAGAGGTAGAATAAACCTGGGTGACCTTGGCCCTGCACCCGGTTTAATTAAAGACGTCAAATGGTTAAAAAATGTATACCTTTGGGTCTTTTTCGTAGTAATGCTGTTGGGTTTTGATCCATCTAGAGACGAGATTATCCCTGACGGTGTGAGCTAGTGCGAAATAATAGTCCCTCGGAGTGGAAGTATTTCTGTCTTTGACAAGCGTATAGTGGACGTGGCGGTTGAATGATTTTTTCATGGAAGCGACATCTTCGACGTCGGTGATAGCCCGGACGCTGATCTGCTTCCGTTTGTCGTTTTCGCTTTTCCCCGCGAACATTTTAGGCGAGAGAAGTGAAAAGAAGACTGAGTTGAGAACGGGATGGTTCTTATCGCCCTTAATTCTTTTTTATTTGAATAAATTTCTTCCGAACCCCAGCCCGCTCTGGCGACAAATTTCTTCCACGGAACACGCGCGTGTCACGTGGCTCAATTGCCGGCTTTCTTTTAAAAATTTTGGATGATATATTTTCATGATTACTCACACACCGTGGAGAGCCTCATCAGGACACGTGTTAATTCACGTGGATTGTTTTTGGATTACAAAACAAATTAATATTTTAAGAGCAAAATTTCTTCGTCAACGATGATAGGCTCCAAAAAAAATTGCTTCTGCGAGTTTTTCTTGTCTTTGGACTTTTTGAAATAACCTTAATCTATTAGGTGTACAAAATGAAACTCAGCCCATCGATGTATATAAAAGACCTTTTATATACATCGATGACTCAGCCACAGGGTAAATTTGAATTTTGTAGATTTTAGCCGAGTTTCATTTTGTACACCTAGTAGTTCATTTTTTCAAAATTTTAAACATTTTAGGCGTTAAAGTCCATCAAAAGTTGACCTTCTCCGTGTAAGAAGGTTATTGAAGTATAACCATTAAGAAGGTTAATTTTTAAAGGCTTGTAAATCGTAAACCGTTACAGATATTGAAAAAATGCACTAAATAAATCTGTTGGAAATTTAATTCTCTTTAATTTTTATTCTATTCATTTTTTCTCTAGGACGCACTGTTTTCAAGATAAATTTATTTAAAAAAAAATTATTTTCCGAAAATGGTGCATCCTAGAAAAAATAATTAAGTACAAATTTATAGAGAATTGAATTTCCTACCATTTTTATTTATTAGGTGTACAAAATGAAACTCAGCCACAAGGTAAATTTGAATTTGTAGTTTGGCTTTGTAGTGCTTTGATAGATGATTTGAATTTGTAAATGAAACTCGGCAAAATCTACAAAATTTAAATTTACCCTGTGGCTGAGTTTCATTTTTTACACCTAATAATAATTGTAAGAAATTAATTCTTTATAATTTGTACTTAATTATTTTTTCTAGATGCACCATTTTCGGAAAATATTTTTTTTTTTAAACTTTACGGCAAAAATTTTCAATCGATTTTCACCAATTACTCCTTATATTTTAAAAGAATTTTTGGTGTAAAAAAAATTTTCACTTAATTATTATTATTTTTTTTAGTAGGGAGAAATTTTATACTTCCACCCATTACGAGAGGCACATCCCTAGGCCAAATAGCCCATTATTTCTACATTGACACTTGAAAAAAAATTTTGAAAAAAAAAGAACTTCGAAATTTTTTTAGAAAAAAACGCGCAAATTTAATTAAAAAAATCCAGGGAAAAAAACTAGTAAAATTCAGACAAAAAAAGTGAAAATTTTTGAAAAAGAAAAAAACTTGGAAAATTTGTCGAAAAAAAAAAATGAAAATTTGTCGAAAAAAACAAACAAACTGTCCCCTCCGTTATACTTCCCCCTCCGTTATACTTCCCCTTTTGTACTTCCTTTTTACCCTTACTTTACTTCCCCCTCCGTTGTACTTCCCCTCTTTAATACTTCCCCCTCCTATATTTTTCCTTCTCTCTATGGAAGTTTTCAATGGAAGCTCTTTAAACTAGTGCTTTACCTAGGATTAAAGATTCCTCAAGAACTGATTGGCCAATATTCATTGAAGAACCATCGTCGAAAAAGATATAAAGGGCGTAAAGTCTTAAAAACATCTAGTTTTGGAGATAATTTAGAAGTTAAAGTTCAAAATTTTCCCCAATTATTTCTCGATTTATCATGAAAACTCTCCCTGAATTTGATTATTTTTCCGATTTTTCTCCAGGGCCGTTCGCACGATTGATAAAAATTGTACATCCTTCTTATTTAATTTATTTAAAGAGCTTTGTTTAAATAAATAAAAAATAACGTTTTGTAGATATTTTATGCGAAAAAGCCACCTCAATTGATTAAGCAATCAAAATGTTACTAGAATAATAAAATGCTTATCTATTATTAAGCGGTGAAATTGAATAAAAAAAATTTTGATGTTACTTTTGAGAAAATTATAAGGGTGAATGACCTATAAAATAATGAAGCGACGTTTATAAGCTAATGCTAAATGTTTCTATTTGCCTAAACGCGCACTCGACGATAATAAAGATAAACCGTTAATGGAATTATGCATAATAACGGCCTATTGGGCGAAGGGTAGGGAGTAAATCCTATTTAATGTCCCGTATTTACCGAATTATCGCTAATTATGCATAATCGCAAGTCTCACGGAGGCTTCGAAAAGTTTGAAATTTATCGTGTAATCCCGATGATGGAGTTTTATGGGGGGAAAAAATGTTGGTTTAATTAATTCGTTTGCGGGGTTGAATAATAAATTATCAAAACGTTACTCGGTACAGGTGTCTCGGATCTAGGATAGCACCGCAAACCCCTCGGTTAATCCCACAGCCTTTTAGATTAGAAGATTAGCGTCGAGGCCTCTTAACTTCAACATCCCAATACTAAAACTAATTCCAAACGGAAAACACGTCCCTTTTATCAGCCCATCTTCCAAAATACATTTGAAAAAATGAAAAAACAAATTTCTTCTCTCTCCTTTCAATAAACGATTCTTGTTACTCCTGAAATACGTTTTGGGGAAAATATTATTTAATAGGATTTTTCCCAGAGAGGAAAAAGGGTTGGAAATTATTTCCGAAGGTAACAAAGACCACAACTTGTCGGAAACAGTCATAAATTGGGTTGCCACCCATGTTTCTTATATTTCTACCTTCGTGTACTCTACGTTAAACCGTTATATGAGTTCCCCTAAATCTTTTGTTTTTAGATATATTTTTTTACCTACACTATACTGTTTCTAAGAAAAGAACACATTAACATCCTCAAAGAGGAGGTATTGTATTACCCTCGATCCAATTTCCACACCGCAGAGCAGGTGGGCAGGGATTCCGCAGGCAAAAACACCCAGGAAAGTACTGGTTTGAAGAGCTTCCAACGAAAACTTCCTTGAAGAGAAGTAAAATATAGGAGGGGGAAGTATATAGAAGGGGGAAGTATAAAGGAGGGGACGTAAAGCGGAGTGGGAAGTATAACAGAGAGGGAAGTATAAAGGAGGGGACGTAAAGCGGAGTGGGAAGTATAACAGAGAGGGAAGTATAAAGGAGGGGGAAGTACAAAGGAGAGGGAATTATAAGGAGGGGAAGTATAAGGAAGAGAAAGTATAAGGGAGGGGAAAGTATTTTTCCAAGTTTTCTTTTTTTTTTTTTCGAAAAATTTTCCAAGTTTTCTCAAGAAATTTTCTAAGTTTCTTTTTTAAATTTTCCGAGTATTATTTTTTTTTTCGAAAATTTTTTATGTTTTTTTTGATAAATTTTCCGAGTTTTTTTTTCGAAAATTTTTTCAAGTGTCAAGGTAGAAATAATGGGCTCTTTCGCCTACGGTTATGCCTCTCGAAATGCGTAGAAGTACAAAATTTCTCCAACTAAAAAAAAAAAAAATAAAAAAAATAAATAATAATTAAAAAGTGGCATTTTTTTACACCAAAAATTCGTAAAAAATATAAGGAGTAATTGGTGAAAATTTGGTAAAAATCGGATTAACGGTTTGGCCGCAGCAAATTTTTTAAAATTTCAAACAGCCATATCTCAGCCATTTTTTCGAAATTCCAAAATCACCCTCGTTACATTCTTCTTCACCGGCTAAAGAAAGTGTGAAAATTTGGTGAAAATCTGATGAAAACTGTGGCCGTAAAGTGTTCCGGAAAAAAAATGCTACGGCCGGCCGGCACCACAGACAAAGTTGAGATCGGCAAAGATCAATATTCGAATTGACCCTCCGGGGTCTGGAAGACCCTTTACCAAAACCCAACGTGGAGGGTATCACAACAACTTCTTTAAGGAAGTTTAAAAACCTGGGAAAACTTGCGGAAATTCGATTTAAAAAAAGATTTTGAGGTCTACAGAACGAGAAAATAAACTTTTCAGAAAAAAGAGCCGACAAACAAATTGTGGGCGACGAAAAAAGAGAAAAAGGGGCAATAGAGTGTTTTTCATTCGAAAAAACAAGGAAAAAACCCCAAAATTTAAGCCAAAAACTCTCAAAATTCTATTTAGGGAGAAATTATTAGGGATGTTGACCCCATGTGCCCTAGGGCGAAGATTTTCATTTTATCTCCTTAGTTTTTTTTTAATTATCCGATAATACATTCTCCACATGAAGTACTTAAAATTCAATTTTCTGGCAATTATAATTATTCGTAGCGCATTTCCGGAGAAATTTTCAAATATGAGTTCCTAACAACGAACGTGTTTAGGAAGTTTCCAACTTTGAAAAGCCCTTCTCCTAAACAATAAACTCCCAATTCAAGACTCGTAATTGTTTTCCCCTTTGAAAAAGAAAAATTAACTAATTTAGACAAAGAGAATCAAAATTTTGTCTGAAAAATCAGAAACTTCAAAAAGATTGACGGAAAAAAAATCTTTTAAGGTAAAGGGAAGGTAAATTAAAGGTTATACTTAACAAAAAGGGGAGCGTAGTGTTTGGAAGTTGGGTCGAGTGAACATTGGCTTTATAACACAAAAGAATTTTCCATCTCACTTTTGACCGGTTTTCTCTCTAAAGGACCTTCAAAGGATCGAATCCTAAAAGCAGAGCCAATTTAAAATGAGGCTTCCTTATTTAATTTGTAACCATCGGCGACATTTATATGGTTGAAAGCGGCCGGTGAATGATGACGGACAACCGTTGACAAGTTGTAACAGTTCATTAATTTCGAGAAAAGGGATCTCTAAATTCCCAGGACGTTTGAATGATTAATGTTGAACAACGGCGGTTTTGGGAGAAATTTATATTCTTCGATATTTTCGAAACGAGGAAAACGGAATCGAAATCCTTTTTTTCCCTTTTGAAAGGAAAAGGGAGGTGACAAATAGTCAAAACGTTTTCCCAAGGCGGCTTAAAGTCCTAACAAGGTTCTAAACCCCTTCGACGTCAGTCCCTCAGAGTCGCATCGAACTCCTCTCATCTGAATACGTTTGACCTGAATCTGACACGCCTTCTAAAGTGTCTTTCACCCCTGGATTTATTAAAGAGGCCTTTGAGCTTCTCAAATTGTAAGAAACTTATATTCCACAAGGTATTAGGATCTTTTCAAAGTAAGAAAACTTTCTAAAGTACAGTTTCAATCCCAAACTGAATAGACGAAAATAGCAAAAAAACTGAAAATATTAGACTTTTCCCAGTTTTTCGCATATAAGCGCGTTCTTCCAAGATGACTACTCAAAACTGACAAAATTTCCTGCAAAATTCACAATAATACTTTGAAGTTTTGCCGGGAGAACACAGTTCAACATAACGCATTTCACCCTAAAACAGTTGAACATAAAAAAATCTGCATTTCGACATAAAACGGGTCTAGTTGACCCTTCCCCAAAAACCCGACGTCGAGGGTCACAATAACTTCTTTAAGGAAGTAAAAAGTCTGTAGTTCACCTTAATGCATTTCGGAATAATGCAGTTGAACATAAAGCTCTCAATAGTACAACAATTTTGAGCACAACATAAAGCGTTTCGCCGTAAATGACTTTTTCAATAAATGCAAGTCGACATAAAAAAAAGTGCATGTCACAATAATGCTTCTCACCATAAAAACCTCTTTAAACTTGTTGTTTCGCCATATGTAACTGTTTGTGTCATTTGGGCATAATAAATCTTACCATAAATAGGGACAGCGAAAGAGCCTACTTTCGCCGTTTAAAACGTGATTAAGGGGAAACGACAAAAACATTAAAACTTGTCAGTTCATCATAATGCAATTCAACCTAAAGCATCTCACCATAAACTAGGGAACGAAGCAGCAGCCAATGGATCAGCTTTTATGACACAAGGGGATTAATTTCTTTCCTCTCGCGAGGATGTGCGTATGATAGTGAACTGACAAGTTTTAAGGTATTCGTCGTTTAAACTAATCGTTTCGCCATAATCGCGTTTTAAGCGGCCAAAATAGGCTTGCTCTTTGGCTGTCCCTAGTTTATGGTGATATGTATTATGCCCAAACGACAGAAACAGTTTTATGACGAAACGCCAAGTTCTCTAAAATGAAAGTTTCCGTCAACTGCGTTGTGTTGAAATGACAAATTTTATGTCGAAACGACAAGTGTTAAATCTCATAGTGAGATTTAATATTATGTTCAAATGCATTATGGTAAACGTTTTCGACTATTTTCTTGCAGATTTTTTATGGTGAACGGTAACTCGCGATTTCTGCTATTTATTATCAAATGCATTATGGCGAACCGCAGAACGGTAACTCGCGATTTCTGCTATTATATATCAAATGCATTATGGCGAACCGCATTATGTCGACACGAATGCACTGTTCTTGGCCATCCATACCTACACTAATATCAAATTAATCTTAGTGTACTAAACATATGAATTCACTGTAGCGAAAACTAACTTTATATGATCCTAAAAAAACGAAATTTTAATTTTAAATGAAAAGGGAATATTTTTAATTTGGTTGGCAACATCGCTTATACGTCATATGAAACCTCATGTGACTCTTCCTGTGTAAAAAAAATTTTTTTGCTTTTTCAGTGGTTTTTAACAGTCTTTTGGATTGTAAACTACTGATTTCAGACGTTCAGAAGCTTTTCTGAGCTATTGAATATAAATTTTAAATCAATAAAATAAAAACGGAGTCCCGAATTTTTTTTCAAAATAACCAAAAATCTTGGGGAGCAAAAAAAAACGAGATTACAAATTAATTTGTACCTAAATCGATAATATTCATTTAAAGGAAAGAGAAAAAGGTGTTCCAATAGTACGGTTCGTTAAATCCTTAGCCGGTCCCTTTCTCCTGGACCTGTTGGCTCGAATAAATTGCCTTCGGACCCCCTTTTTATCCGAACGGCAAAACAGACAAACCGCACCCACCGTAATTTTACCAGTGCTGGGGAGGAGGTTCAATTTGGCAAGCTTTCCCTCCCTTTCTTGTCCAGTTGTGCATAAAAGGCACTTGTTGTACAGCGAAATCACACTTTCAAACATTTTAGAAAAAAAAGAATTTTTAAAATTAAAATTCGTTTAAAAAAGGGGGGAATTGATTGATTTCTCTAACTTTTTAACAGTCCCCTATTGCTTCCTGGAATTTTAAACGGTTGTAAAAAATAAAAACTCAAGGGAAAAACCCGGGAAAGACGTATTAAAGATTCAAAGCCTGGCTTCCTGTTCCCTTCCCTTACAGCTCATCGCAAACATTTATTGTCGCCTCTTATGTCTTTTTATTGGCTATTCACAAAACAAAGAATAGAACATTGTTGTAATAGTTAAAAATTAAAATATTTTAGTTTGAACGGAAATTTAAAAGTTTGGATTTTTTACGGGGTTTTACGAGCGGTGCAAGGTTTAATTAATCTATTTACATTTTCTGAACTCCCGAATGAAGGTAAACAAAATAAAACGTAATGAGTTTATTTACGTAAAAGTTTGTTTGAACGCCTTCCACGGTTTAAAACATTTTACGTCACGGGGTTTAGATATAAGGAAGACACAAAGGCAATACAGGGTGGTTCGTTGTGTCCTTTATTCCCCTGCGGTCTCTTGAACGCCGGATGTTCGACAATTTTCGAAAAACTTCTAAAAGGACAAAAAGTTAAATAAAAAATTTCAAGTTCCTTTCTTTAGGCCAGAAATCTCGATAAAGCGATGGCGTTCCCAAAGGAACAATTCGCTTAAGTTTAACTCGAGAACTGGATTTACACTCAGGGAATCTGTTAAACCGATGGGATTTCACCCAATATTCCACCTACCCGAAAACGGAATAAAAAATTTAACAAATATTAACAAAAGAGAAAAAGAGCCTATTAAGGTAGGAAAAAATGAAAGGAGGATTTAGGAAGGAAATTGGGAGTTCCGCCTTAACAAGGGTGATATAACATTCCGAGGTAAAGGGTTCCTTTTTCAGACGTAAAAAAAAGGATGATAAAAAATCCACACCGCAGCAAAACAATCATTTTTTCACCAAAGGATACCCCGTAGGTGGGCGAATTAGTGAACCCAAATTTTATACAGATTTTATTTTAAGAATATGTGCATATTAACTGGGTGTTTATTCTTTATTATTGACCTCAGAATACTAAAAAGCTATAAGTTCCACTAAAATTAGTGTTTATTTAGATAAAACAGTGGGTGAGTGGTGAACAAAGTACACCCGCGGGCTAGGCCGACTGTCAGTCCGACCCCCAGCACAAGTTGTTGATAAAATAAATTTAAAATACTAAAAAATAGCGAAAACTAATTTTATATGATCCTAAAAAACAAAATTTTCATTTTAAATGAAAGGGAATATTTTTTAATTAGTTGGCAACATCGCTATACGTCATATGAAACCTCATGTGAGTCTTCTGCGTTAAAATAAAATTTAAACTTCTTTTCAATATTTTTTTTACGGTCTTTGGATTTTAAACTTTAGGTAGACTTTTTAGTCGACAATTTATTAATGATTGGTTTTGGATATTTTCGTCAACTTCCGAAAAAAGATTGCTTAGGCTTAAACAGCAAAATGCGTAAGTTACCAAACTTTTCGTTGATGTCTGGACAGCTATGAAAAATAAGTACATCAAAAATTAGATCCAAAAGTCTGGGCACCCCATAAATCCGCTCATGAGTGTAAGTAAAAATGAAATAATGAATTTGTTGCCCTTATGACCAAAAATATCATCGATTTCATTGTTGCCAGATGAACAACGATTTACAATATTTAATTAATAGTAAAGTTTAGGATAAAAGCTACCTTAACCTGTTTTCATACCACAAAAGTATTTCCAAAAAAATCTTTAAAAAATAACCTGGGATTCCATAATTTTGGCGATATATTCCTTCTTTTCTGAATCGGATTTGAAAATATTAACACCGCCTTCCGTTCTCATATTTGGTTATTTTTATTTCTCTTTCTGTAAAATAAAATAACAAAACTGTAATAATTGGAATAACAACTTTTAGCTCAAGGAGAAACTCTTGCTATATTTTACCCCTTTTGCCGGAAAGTATTCATAATTTCTTTTAAGATTATTGAGTTATCAATATAAAGAAATGTTTTTCCTAAGCTCAGATTGTTTTAAGTAGGAAAAGGCGACTTAAAAATCAAAGAGTAGATTTGTTGAAAAACGTAACTTACTTGTTCTGGATATACTCGACGAAGCCCTCAGGATAAATGTGCGATGATTTAACGTTTGCTCAAAGCTTGGGTAATCTTAATTCTTATAAATCCCTTAATCATTCCTTATCAAACAATGGAAAAAACTTATTAAAAAATAAAAGGTTTGTTTACTGTGGATCTAAAAAAATTTTTTTGAAGTCATCTTTTCCGGAGTGTGATTGTTACCTACTATTTTAAGATAATTATACGACAATGCATTTACATACTCTTAAGTGTAAAAGCTCAAAAACGTGTCTGAAGTATTCCTTGAATGAAGCTTTTTTTCGGATGAAAAAATTTGAGTATTAAATAAAGCGGTGAACGATAAGTTCGGAAGAAATTGACAGGGGAAGAAAAATATTCCTTACGAAATCTAGGAACGCGGTATCGTTCCCCAGCCAATCAAAAGGGTGTATTGCAGTTCCACGCGATTCTCGAAAAAGAGATTAGTTCTATATAACAGTTGCGCGCGGGAATGGCATTATTTGTATATGACAGTTCCGCTCGAAGAGACTACGTCATCAACAATTGGATGAAAGTAAATATTTTTTTCTAGCATTATTCATTATGATCTATCGATTAAAATGTATCTAATATCGATTTTACCACACCTAAGTTTTTGTATTTTTTTTCTCCCAAAAAATAAATTATTTGTCGTTCATTTGTTTTTATTCATTAAAATTGATCCCTTCAACCTTAATGTCGCAAGTTGTCCGAAATAAGTGTTTGCGAGTTGTTGGAAAAGTGGCCAAAAAAGGGTGTTTTTTGAACGGCTGTAAAATTTTGACTACTGGACTGAAATCAAAAACTTTTATATCGACGCAGAATTCAATCTTCTTTAATTAACTATAGAGTGGTATAGTCTGTAGGGCTGAGTGTTTTCTAGATATTTGCAAAAAACTGAAAAATGTCTGAAAATTTCAAGCTATTTTAGCTGTACAAACTCAGATAACACTCATTTAGGGCCATTTGAAGATAATTATTTAAACTACAAAAAGATGTGATATCGCTATCAAAAACACCCCGCGAAAACCCTTCTACAGCAGCCAGAAAAAGTTAAGATATCAACTTCAACTCCAGTTTTCATAGCTCCCCTTGGCGGCGTCCCGAAATGCTTTTTAGGAATAACACAGATTTTAGGAATGTTTACAATACCTAGGGAGGAAGCTCGACGAAGATACTTTTTTGATTTTGGCTTCTCCACGGGTAAAATAGTAGATTTAACTTTATGAAATAATTTTATTTCGGTTTCGGCGAAAATCGACATCCTCCGCAATTTAAACTACAAATTGATGTACATTAGTTTTTAGTAAAACATCAAAAAAGTATTTAAAAACTCGTAAAAAGTAATAAATTCGCGACGCCGCCAAGGGGAGCTTTGAAAACGGGAGCTTGAAGTTGATATCTTAACTTTTTCTGGCTGCTGTAGATGGGTTTTTGCGAGGTGGGTGTTTTGATAGCGATTCGATTTTTGCCTAAGAACATCCCCACGCACTCAGCAGTTGAATAGAATTTTTTTAAAAATGCGTTTGTATCGAATTGAAAAGAGGAGATTTAAAAAATAGTGGGACTTGGTCCTTTTTGTACTCCGCGCCGTCCGCAGCCTCTACGGTTAAAACGTTGCACTTAAAAGGACGAACAGAAGAGTCGGCTAGTTAAAAAGAAAAGGCGGAGGATATCGTCCTCTTACAGTATTGGTACCTAACCACAAAAGAGCACCTTCAAAATCCTCTTTCAACCCACACCTTTAATCCTCTTCGCCATTATCGCCGTTTCTTTATTACTAAGTGCTTTTTCCCACCCATTTGAAATCTACGGGGTACCTTCGTCGGGTTTTTTTATGTGTTGAAAAAAAATCAAAAAGACATGGACGAAAATTCGGATCATCTATACGCATCAGTAAGTTAATAAACACAATACGTGGATTTCTCACGATTGCAACAAAGAGTCTATCTTTATTCTAAAGAAAAAAACAAAATCCCACATTTTTTATTGTAAAAAAAAAAATAGGTAAACCCTTTTTCCCCCGTCCTCTTTTGAGATGTTGGCAAAGACAGTAACCTCATCATATAGGTAAATAAAAATATGAATTTTTTTTACTTTTAGAACTATTTACGCACCAAAATTAAATACTTATTTGAGAGCTTCCAATGAAAACTTCCTTTAAGAGAAGGAAAAATATAGGAGGGGGAAGTATTAAGGAGGGGGAATTACTAAGAGGGAAGTAATAAGAAGGGGAAGTATTAAGGGGAGTATTAAGGAGGGGGAGTATTTAGGAGGGGAAATAATAATTTTAACATTTAGACAAATTTTTTCATTTTAAGGTAGAAATAATGGGCTCTTTGCCCTAGGGATGTGCCTCTCGTAACGGGGTGGAAGTATGAAATTTCTCCCTCCTTAAAAAAGAAAAATGTTTTAACAATTTCAATCGTGCATATCTCCGCCATTTTTTCGAATTCAAACATCGCAGACGATTTTTTCTTGTTCAACTTTGCAGGAAGGCTGTGTGAAATTTGGTGAAAATCGGTTAACTGTGGCCGTAAAGTGTTCCGGAAAAAATGCTACGGCCGGACGGAACTAGAGACAAAGTCGAGACCGGTAAAGATAAATATTCAATTTGATCCTCCGGGTCTGGAAGACCCTTCCCCATAAACTTGAAGGGTATCACAATAACTTCTTTAAGGAAGTTAATTTTCAAACCACATGTCAATTTCAATACCCTTTGAAATTAAAATGTTTTTGGAATTTCGTATATTCTCCCAAACTGAATGCGTTGAAAGAACTGAAAGTCTTAAATTCCAAGTTATTTTGTTAAAATAAAAAATTATAAATCTTCAGGGTGAAGACGGAGGCCCTTCTCGTTCGGAGAATGGGTTCGAGTCAACGCCGACAGAGTGCTCTACATGCTTAAAATCTACACAGACTGAAAGCAGCCAAGCTGCCCATACAATTTATTCATACGTAAGTAGTAAGTACAAACGGAAAATTCAGAAAAAAAAAAAAAAACGCAATTAAAAAAATTGTCTTTCCACTATAAGTAAAACAAATTTATTTAAATAAACAAACAAGAAATTTTATTCCCAAACAATAATTATTATAAAGATATTGAACAAAGATAAACAATAATTTAAAATAATAAAACATGAAAGACGGAAGACATTTTTTTGGTGAAGTTGATTTTCAATGTTTTTATTTCAATTTTTCGTTTTCATGTGGGTGATCGAAGATTCGTTTTCAAAAGTGGGATTAAGGAATCCTTTTGGGACCCTTTAGTCTTGATCGATCATATAAATCACAATGCCTTGGAGACAGTCCGTGAGTCGCCAACCGCCATTCCTCCGGAAACCTCACGGCCATAATTTCGGTCCGAGTTTTACCAAAAGGTAATAAATACTCTCTTAAGGTGACCAGATGAAAATGAAGAAGAGGTATCAAGAGCGAGAGTTCTTCGTAGGCTAAAGACTAAAAATCGTTCCAGAAACCTTGTTTTTCTACCAGAGGAAAAATGATTTTACACGCATATCTCCTGCAAAGGGCTTTTGTAGACCAGAGAATCGAGGAAAACGGCCCAAACTAGCTCGGTTTTTGCTAAAACGTACGGTTTTGTCGCGCTCCCTAGCTTCACTCCGTGGGTGCGTTTAAAAAAGGATGGTGGCCCAAAGATTTTTTTGCTCCTAAGAAAACGTGGATCACAGAACAACAATAACAATAAGTGTTATGTTGTTCTGTGGTGGGATCTTATTTTTTCAACACTTTTTACGGTAATGGAATGAAGATGGAACTACTCAAAAGTAAGAATTAAATGACAATACTGCAGATCTTTATGTAATATTGATAAAGTGGTTATTAATCATACTTGTGTCCTCATAGCTTACAACGAAAAGACTTAATTTTATGGCACAATTATGGAGTAGGTACATAATTTTTAACTCGAATTACCCAACAGAAACCATTTGAGGCTTTTAATTAAAGCATAGTCTTGCTTTAATCCTTTGCCTTTAAACTCCAAGTTGAAAAACCGGCTTTTAAATCGATTAAACCTTTCCCCTTTATGACAGAAAGCGAAAAGACCCTCAGAAGGACCCTCTACATGGAACCTTCTAACTTGAAATGTCACATTTTCGAATTTCAAATGTTAAAAATTATTCATATGGTTGGGTTTTAAACTTAAAAACTTTCAGAACAAAATAAGTAATCAAGTAATGCAAACTCAAAATTTTTCATTTCAAATTCCGAAACAGTGGACACCACAAACAAGCACATAGAAAGAGGATCCACGGAAAATTTTGCCATAGAAAAAAAGATTCATTGGCATCGATTCTTGGAGTTATGTACCTATATTTTCGGATTTTTTTTATTCATAAAGCCTTCATTTTTTGACATCTGAACTTCCGATATCTCCCTCGAAATTCTGGGAAGTTACAAAGTCATGGTAAATCAGGAAAAAAATGCTTTTGGAGTGCCGAAAGCTTTTTAAGAATAATTTTTTTTCATGATAAAATTTTTTTCGAGTGTACGTAAATATGAAGATGGTTTAAAGATGGCATAACTGATAATGTGTATTCGTTGAAACAGATCAATTTGAGTTAAGGTAAATATGTAAGGTTAGGGTTCGACGAAGGGGAGGAGGGTTGAGTAGATCTCTGTTAGGGGTAGGGGATGTTGTTGATGGTGGGGCGGGAGGTACGCCCCGCCTATCGCCACTCCAGTAACAATCATGAAAATTCCAGTTTCGGAGCTGCCCGAGGTTAGGAAGGTCCGAAGGGTGCCGGGCGAATAACTCTCGAAAACAATTTTGACGACATTTCGGAAAAAGGCGAGGAAAGAAAAAGAGAAAAAGGGGAAAGCTCCTCGGGTGGCTTTTAAGAACTCGAAGCCGCTCTTCTCACCTCACCTGGCCGACCTTTCGAATTACATTTTGAGGGAGAAGTTTTTTTTCGGTTTTCCTGTGTTTCGAACCGGTTCGTTTTTTTTTGATGTTTGTGAATCTTGTGAAAAACCGACGGGGATATTTTATTGGAGCATTTCAAGGTAATTTTTTCCTCCAATTTATTAAAATATTCTCATTAAAAAAATTATATTTAAATCTCTACTGTGCTTTTCCAATTGCAGTTTAGAACACAGTCATATTTACATTTTTCGCAATTAAAAAAAAATTAGGCATAATAATATAAGGGCAAATGCTTATTTTTCGATTTTAAAGTAAAGTTTTCCTCAAGGTATATAATTTTCACCCTCGTTTTTTATAATGAACTTTTTATTTGTTTCTCTAAAATTGGAGAGAAATTAATTAAAAAAAAGAGGAAAGGAAAATGTAGAGTCCTTAAATTTAGTATTTTAAGAGATGGGACCGGTAGGGGTGGGCGGTTAACGTGTTTCTCTGTAATTGAAGTGTAGGTAGGTCTGATTAATGCCGAGTCAAACGTTGTCGCTCATTAAGAGTCCGAGCCCTTTTGCTAAACACCATGGAAAAAAGGGAAGCCTTACCTATAGGGCTAAATCCATAACCTTTCTTTTCGTCAAAAAAAAATTCTTTTCATCATAACTGAATTTTAATTGCGAGCTTTTTCATTCCGTTTCCCTCTTCCAACTTTTTGATCTCACGATTGATTTTCTAGACGGGCTACCCGTCTTTCTGACGTGTTGATATTCTCGTTTTGAATGTTAAATAATTTTTCGATTCGTGTCTTAAGCGGAAAGAAGTAAATTAATACAATAAGAGAGTTGTGAGTGACAGGACTGGCCCTATCGGAGCCATCTCGCCTTCTTTCATCTTAGCCGCACAACTCTCTCATTATACAAACATTATCCCTTTATGTCCACTTTTCTGATACTTATTAAAAAAAAAAAGGCTCCGCACCCGGTTTGAATCCTTAGATTATGCAACGCGCTTGTTTTTAACCAAGAGCACGTTTTCAATGTTTAAAATTTTTATGTCAATTTTTATTCTGAGTACAACGGGAGAACGATTTTTATTGCCCCGTTTACCTTCCTGTTTAATGCACGCACGTAGATTTTTCATTTCACATGTGCGTAAAAATTTAATTATAATTTTTTTTTTAATTTACCGACTTCATATATTGAAATCGTGGATAAAAGTTAATGAATGTTCACTTCCTTAAAGAATTTATGTTTTACCCTCTCTTGTCGAGTTTTTGAGGAAGGGTCTTCCACCGTAGGGTCGAACTATGTGTCTGATCTCAACTTTGTCTGTTGTTCCGGCCGGCCGTAGCATTTTTTTCCCGAGACTCTTCCCGCCCACAGTTTTCAACCGATTTCCACGAAATTTTCACACGATCCTCCTAAATGGTCGAACAAGATAATATCTATTTTTGAATTTTGAAAAAATGACGGGGATACGTCTGTTTAAAAAATGCTCTTCGGCCAAATACCATTGGTCCGATTTTATCCAAATTTTCACTGTACGAAAATAGTCAGATTGTGAGATTTTTACAAGATCGTGGCTGGCATCCTTCCGCACTTGGAATATGTTTAATAAACATAAAA
>JACGAQ010003372.1:0-29685 GCA_014119065.1 Orius insidiosus | reverse complement strand
AGCTCCAGCAAGTGCCTCTTTTGGCATTTGTAGTCGTCTTTTAGCCTCGGCTAACAAAATGTCAATCTCAGGTATTCTCTCCAATTCTTTCAGCGCTTCTTTACTTGTTTGACTCTGTTTGTCAAAATCTAAAAAAAGGGTTAAAAGAACGACACAAAGTGGTTTTAGTACCCTGCAATGATATTAAAACTTCTTCAGCGCCTTATATGTTTTGTCGCCTAATGTGACTGCGTCCTGCCTTCTTTCTGGCAGCGTCTGCCCTCGCCAAAAGCAAATCAGCTTGCTTCTGTAGATCCAACGCCCTAGACAAATTTCTCAGACTTTCTTCCATCTGAGTGTCTATCCCTTCAGTCAAACTCCGATATATCTCTTCATTGCTAATAGCTTCTTTTTCCAGTCTTTCAGCCCCTTGAATCTGTTCGTTTGCATCCACGCGAATGGCATCTGCATCTACTTTAGGTTCTACAAGGTTGCTTATATCCACAGCAAAATTAAACGCTTCGTTGTATGCTTTTGTAACGGTGTTCAAGGCAGTAATCGTTAACTGAGTTGTAGCATTCATCTCAATTTTAGCCTGATCAATGTCAATACTAAGTCTCTTCCCTCCTTTAAAAAACAATTTATAGGGACATGGATTATTAAATAACTTACGTTGCATTTGTCTGCTTGTCTTTTGCTTGATTCAAGACTGACAGCTTTTTCGCATGTATCGAGAGCGTTTTTGGCAATCATTTCTGTTTCTTTTGCTTCGTTAAGTTGCCTAAAAAAAAGATGATTAAATGATAAGATACAAAAACAAACTCAATTACAATCCTTTGCAGACATCGGTAAAAGTGAGATAACTTACTCGTTGACTAATGTTCTAGCTTGATAAGCTATTTCAGTCATTTGCTCGTTTTTCTGGCCTGATTCTTTGGATTTATTTCTGGCTAGGGCCAACGCAGAAAAGCCTTCAATTGTTATGAACTCTGTTGCGTTTTTAATATCACGCACAGAGGTTTCAATGATCTGTCTGATTCTGGTTGCATTATCTTCTGCTTTGTCAACAAGTGACAGCTGTTTGGACATCGTTGTTGATTGCCAATAGTGTATTTTGCATCTCCATAAGTCTTTTACGTAAACGCTCAATTTTTTCATCAAGATCCCAGTCATCTCCAGATGAATTTTTCGCATCGTCCCAAAGTTGATCGACTAAATTGGAAACAAGTGCGATCTGTTCATCAAACTGAGCATCATGATAGACTGCGTGTTTTTAATATTTTCCAATACAACTCTAAGCTTCGCTAGGTTTCACGATGCTTGTTCACTTCATCTTGAACAAGGTTATAACAATGCGGACAATTAACGCAATTTCGTTTTTTGTCGTATTTATTCTCTTTGCAACGATCGCATTTTTCGCCTTCAAAATTTTCCAAGCACTGTGAAAATAAAAATAAAGTAATTTGAACCTTCTGTTTGGTCTCTGGACCACTTACCGGGCACTGTCCATCCTCATTGCATTGAAGATTCATTGAACCAATTGGATCGCAGTCACATTTCTTACATCCAGGAACACCATCATCATTGAACCCATAATGATAGAGTTCGCATTTATCACATTGCAATCCAGTAACTCCTTGAGCGCAAATACATTGTCCGGTATACAAATCACAACCTGGACTTGAAGAGCCAGTCATATTACAATTGCATGGCTTGCATCCCTAAAAGAGAAATTTCAAATCAGTTGAAGTGATTGTCTTAATTACCTCTCCACTTTCCAAGTCGTAATATCCAGGTTTGCACTTATCGCAGTTCGTTTCAATTACGTTTGGCTTACATTGGCACTGTCCGGAAACTTGGTTGCAGTGGAATGCACCATCAACGCCTTCTTCTGTACCTTTCTCGTTACAAAGGCAGGGTTTGCAGTCTCCTTTTTCTGGCGTTAATGGGTCACCATAATACCCTACAATCAACTTTATTTTTAAAATTGTCTAAAATGCGTACAATGCGTAAAATGCGTTCCATGGTTGTTTCTTTTGTATTTTGATGATGTGTTTTCATGTTGCTTAAAATCTTATTCTTTGGCGTTTGCTGACGATGTCAAACTTTACAAACTCATAAGTTCAATTAGTGACTGTGTTTCCCTGAATGAAGATCTTGATCGTTTTTCTGAATGGTGTTTATTGAATGGTTTAAGAATTGAAATTTCTAAATGTAGCATCATTAGTTTCCATCGTAAGGTGTCTCCCATTACTTATGACTACGTTTGTGGTGGTCAAGCTCTTTCTCGTGTGTCGTCTGTTAGGGATCTGGGTGTCATTTTTAGTGATAATGGTTCCTTCTCAGAGCACTTACACGACGTCGTTTCTAGAGCATACCGGATGGTTGGGTTCATTAGGAGAGCAACTAACGATTTCAAAAATGTTAAAGTTGTTAGGTCGTTATACTTTGCTTATGTATATAGTATATTGGATTATGCCAATTTAGTGTGGCGACCTTATCACAAATGTTACTATGATGAACTTGCAAAAATTCAAAGATCTTCAATTAGGCATTTATGCTATATTGAGAGAAGTTGTTATGATTCCAAAACCATCGATGAGTGGAGGGAGCACTTTCATTTAATGTCGCCCTTTAAAAGATTTGTATTTTTGGGATCATGCTTCATTTTTAAACTTTTAAATGGGATGCTAAATTGTCCGGGTCTGCTCGAGCTTGTTGGTTTTAAAGTTCCTCCAAGATCTACTCGTCATCCTGCTTTCCAGTTCGCGGTCCCATTCCATAGGACTGATTATGGCCGTTACCTTACAATGGGGGTTTTTTGGATTTGCTTAATAAATTGCTTACTGATGTAGATTTTTTTAATTGTAGTTTACCAGAATTAAAAGCTTTAATTAGTGATACTGAAATTGATTTGTCTGTGATTTTGTGATTATTTATTTATTTTTATTATATCCATCGTTATTAGTATATTTTAGTGTCATGTTATGATTTATAAGATTTTTTATTCAGGTTTAAATTTGTATATTGTTATAGTATGTTTAAAAATTTTAATGCTTAGTATGTAATTAGTTGTTAATATGCCATTCATGCTATTTAGTACAAAAATAAATAAATAAATAATAAACAAAGATTACCTTCAAGGCATTGATCACAATGTGATCCTCCAGTATTATAAATTTGAGACACTCGCCGGTTTCACGATCACAGTTATTGATCGCATTGGGGTCGATGTTCATGTTGCAGTCACATGGGAGACACTCAGGTCGTGTCCCATTGGAAGGAATTTTACCGAAGTAGCCATCACTACACTGGTCACAATGAGCCCCTGCGTATCCTTCAGGGCATTCCAAGCAGATAACGGACGAATCCGGAAGTTGAAAGCAAGCACCGTTATTGATACAGGGACATGGTTGACAGTCATTAGGCGTTCCTAGGAGAGCGTTGCCATAGTATCCTTTGGCGCATCGTTCGCAATTTTCACCAGCAGTGTTGTGCTCACAGATGCATCGCCCTGAATCTGGATCGCAAGTTTCAGCGTGACCGTTACATGTACAAGGGACACATTCTGCAAACGGGCCACCATTTGGAGGCTCATGCCTGTAACCCGCTGTGCACGACTCGCAGTATTGCCCTATATACCCAGTCGGGCATGTACAACGTTCTATCCACATCGCAGGTTGTCCAGCAGCCTCTCGTGCAGCTTGATCCAATGTCCAGAACCTTTCGCTGTATAAGTCCCTCTAATCCTGATTGAAGTCAAATTCGATAAAATACTGATAAACTCCCTTGAAGTCATCTTTGGCTGCCATCCATAATCTCCATGCTCGTGTAAACGAAATTTATAAAACCTGCCCTAAAACTTGAATAAACACAACGTAATATATACAACACGAAATTACAGTAGTCCCAGGAGATTCGTTGCCTTGGCCAAATAGTTTGAGAAATTTGCTTCCCATTCCCTTCTAAAATTATGTCGCTTTGAGAAGGGCTGCTCCAATTTCACCGACATAGAGTCTAAAATGAAGATCTTGATTGTAGGAAGCTCTTTGGTCTCCTAAGTATCTCTCAGGCGCAACAAAATAAACCGATTCACGACCACTGGATGAGACTGAAATGTCTTGAGTTTTTGGATCGTATGATAAACGTTGAGGTGCACGAAAGTCGTCAACCGCAGTCCATTTTTCATTATTTCGTACATTGACTCAAGCCAAACTAGAAAAAAGTGGGTTTTTTTACTGCTTTTAAAATTGATGTAGATTTTTACCTTTGGAATAGCCAATAGAAGGTTCACATGTCAACGAATGCCCATAGCAGAAACATGGAGTACAACCGAATTCATTATATTCATCCAAACTAAAACCCGGCTTGCATCTAAAAGTTAAAGGATCAAATGTTTTATATATTATTTTCCTTTCTCGCTATACTTTTGGCATTCTTTTCCTTCAACGTTTTCTTTACAAAGACATCTTCCATTTAATTGATCACAGCTAGCTTCATTGTTAAGACTTCCGATCTGTGAACAGTTGCATTCTTTACAACCAGTGAGGCTGAAATCATAAAAGTCCAATCCACACTGATCGCACTTATCCCCTGTCACACCATGCTTGCAGTCGCACTTTCCATCAGAGTTACACTGCAGAGTAACAGATCCTTAAATAAAAAGAGGTTAGATTAAATTATGAAATATGAATGGTTTACCAATATCGTTGCAGTCACATGGAAGGCATTCACCGCTTTTATCGAGGAAGAAGTTATCCCGACATCTTTCACAATGGGGTCCATCCCTGTTGGCAGAGCAGTCAAGGCAATGGCCTCCATGTCCAGTCGTCTCATAGAGGCTTTTGTCATAAAAGCATTTCTCCGAAAAACCATTGCAGTTGCAAGCTGTAAAATTTGAATTTTAAGTATACTACAAGCAAGGGTGTACGGACCAAAGCATCATGCTGAAATGACTATCTGCCTGGGACGGTATGCCACCGTCTTCCAGGCGGAAACAATAGCCATTGAACACTGAGCTAAGGAAATACGCAGATTGGGCTTAACAAACAAGAAAATAGCAATCTGCTCCGATAGCCAGGCCGCACTAAAAGCGCTATCTGCCTCCGAAAACGCCTCGGTGGTGTGCGGAACTGTTTAAAGGCCCTGGAAGAAATATCCGCCGACAACTCTGTCTTGCTGTCATGGATACCAGGGCACTCGGGGCTCAGGGGCAATGAGAAGGCCGACGAGCTGGCCCGCAAGGGATCAGAAATGACCCCCATTGGCCCGAGCCCTTCTGTCACATTTCTCTTAATTTTTATTCTATTTTTTCTCTAGGACGCACTGTTTTCAAGATAATTTATTTAAAAAAATTATTTTCCGAAAATGGTGCATCCTAGAAAAAAATAAGTATAAATTTATAGAGAATTAAATTTCCTACAATTTTATTTATTAGGTGTACAAAATGAAACTCAGCCACAGGGTAAATTTGAATTTTGTAGATTTTAGCCAGTTTCATTTTGTACACCTAATATATTTAACGGAGCCTGGTGTTATTAATTTTTTAATTTATTTTATTTTTGCGTACGCGATGTCACGACACCAAATAATCAATTTTAAAAATTGAAATTTCTACCTTATCTATCAAGTTTGAACGTTTTTAATTTCCTCTAAACTTCAACGTCCACCGTAGCATTAAATGAAAAATTCTGTACTCTTTTATTTAACGAAATAAACGATCGTTAATAAAGCGAACCGGTTTCGATTGTAAAATTTTCGGTTGAGGAAAGATAAAAATCCATGTTTAATATATGCCCTTCCTGAGACACATATAAAACCATGTAATATTTCTTCATTCTGCCGTCCGTTTATTATTTTTTAATTTTTTCCCCACTCGTTTTTTTTCTTTTTTCGGACATTGGTGAATTTGTCATTTTTTAAAAAGGAAACCCGTTGTCCGGTCGTGGCGCCTTCTTTTCTTGAATTATTGATATTCCTTACGATTTTATTAAATTTTTTTTTTAAATCGGTAATTTTTTTAAATGGGAAGCCAAAAGGTTCCCACAAGAGGAGGGAATCATAAGTGCCGAGCTATCATATTTATAGACGTGCGTTTCGTGAGTCATATCTTAGCCGGATTTAGTTTTGAAAAAATACCTGAAATAAAAGGGGTTTTAATTTATGGTAGGAACCTTCAGGACCCGAGGAGCCTCTCTTCTGGTCTTGAAGCTAAATCTTTATTATCTACGCTTTTCCAACTTGCCTCTGTATTATTGATGGCCTTTTTTTTTAATAAAAAAGTGATTGGTTAATTTTACACGATTATTTTGGGTAATTTTTTTTTCTGCTTCGAAATGCCTTTTGGTGAGGTTGTTTCATTGTATTCAACTCAAAATCAAAGAAATCTGTTCAAAAAATTGATTTTGAATAATAGAGATCTCGTTTTGCTGAGTTTACCTTTTTAATTTCCTTAAAGAAGTTATTGTTTTACCCTCCATTTGAGGAAGGGTCTTCCAGACCTTGTAGACCGAATCGATAATGCATCGATCTCAACTTTGTCTATTGTGCCGGCCGGCCGTAGCATTTTTCCGAAACACTTCACGGCCACAGTTTTGAACTGATTTTCACCTTTTCATACTACCTTCCTTAGTCGGCGAACTAGATTGTAACGAGGGCGATTTTTGAATTTCGAAAAAATGGCGGAGAAAAGGCTTGTAAATCGTAAACCGTTATAGATATTGAAAAAATGCACTAAATAAATCTGTTGGAATTTTATTCTCTTTAATTTGTATTCTATTCATTTTTTCTCTAGGACGCACTGTTTTCAAGATAAATTATTTTAAAAAAATATTCTTTTCCGAAAATGGTGCACAAAAAAAATGCTTGAAATGCTTGAAATTTTAAAAAGTGCGCTAAGGCCCGATTTCACCAAATACTCCATACATTCTTTGCAAATTTTCGGTGTAAAAAATTTTTTTTTTAGTAGGGACAAATTTGATACTTTCACCCTTTCCGAAAATGACATCCCTTGAGAAGAAAGCCACTATTTCTACCGTGATAAAAAAAAAACCTTAAAAAAATTTTCGTAAAAAAAAGAAAGAGAAAACCACTGCAAGTTAAAAAAAATTAAGAAAGTTTTAAAAAAAACTTAAAAAATTTTTCGAAATTCGGACAAAAAAGAAAAAAAAAACATTGAACATTTTTCAAAAAAACTTTTAAAACTAAAAAAAAAATTGGAGACTTAACTCACAACATTTTTTGAAAAGAAGAAAATAAATTGGAAAATTTTTCGAAAAAGAAAAAAGGTAGATGAAATTATTCTTCCCCTTCATTGTACTTCCTCCTCCTTGAGCTTCCCCAACCTTATACTTCCCCCTCCTTTATACTTCCCCCTCCCTATATTGTTCCTTCTCTTTAAGAAGTTTTCGTTGGAAGCTCTTCAAACTAGTATTAAAAAGAGTTTTAATTTATGGTAGGAACCTTCAGGACTCGGGGAATCTGTCTTTTCCAGGTATCACAATAACTTTTTGAGGAAGTTAAAAAACTTAACGTAAGAATTGATGGAAGAAGGGAAAAGAAAGAAAGAAACATAACTTGAAACCTCAAATAAAAATAAACAAACATATCGATAGGTGGTTTTCGTTTGTGAATAGTCGGTTTCTCTTTTCGTCAATGGAAATCCGTGTTGATACTCGAGTTTCTGTTTACCTGGGGGGATAAGCATTAAGTAGGGCTCTCGTTGACAGGGTCTCCTGGGGTCCGCCTTCCCCTTTTTGTCGGCCCTCAAACATAAGGTGTAGCCTTACATTTAAGCTTAAGCACCCTCATCCGCCCGAGTACAATGGACATCTTCATCTCGGAACCCCTCCTTTTCTCTTACCGCAAGGTTGACCGTTACTGTTTTTCCTTCATTGTCATCCCTAAAACGTTTCCTTCCGCTTTTTTTTCACATTATCTCCCCGCAATCTTCGGCTCCCCAACTATGAAAATGTGTAATTATACGAAGCCTCTTTGTTAACGTGGTCACCGCCTACATTACAATGAAGCCCCGGTTAGAGTGCAAACGTTCGCCCTCCCCTTGAGAAATCTGACTCATCTGGGATTTTATGTGGCGACGTATTTCTCTCTTTAAATCAATAATTACATTTCGAATATCATCCCGAACGACGTCCTCCGAAAACTTTTTTTCAACCTCAAGCCACGCGGCCTTAATGAATATTTTTTTTATTAAATTCATAATCTGAATATCATGAGTTGCCGGCGATTTTTATCAAAAACCTCTTCTCTAATTTTACACAAATTAAAACATATCTAATAATCTAAATAATGTGCATATCATATTAATTGCTAATTAACCACTTGGAAGCAACTGAACTGTTGGCTTCCCTCTCGTTTATGACCGACAAGCTGGTTACGCTAAAGTTGACCATTTTATTGATCACAATTTTTTTGACCTTCGTCAATTATTTAAAATATTATCTCTAGGCTGTCTCAGATTTGCGTGTCGAAAAATGCTGAATTTGGCATTTTTAAAAGTTGGCCTAAGGTCATATAAATAGTCAATCAACTTGAAATTATGCGTAGATTCGAATTAATCTGAAAAAAAGGGGTTCCCATTTAAATAACGAAGTTGGTGACGCTCTGGGACACCCTGATACCAACTTGAAATTCGTTAATTGCAATCAATTCTTCGACAAAAACAAGAGGGGTTTAAATTTATTGGTGTACAAAATGAAACTCGGCTAAAATCTGCAAAATTCAAATTTACCCTGTGGCTGAGTTCATTTTGTACACCTAATAAATAAAAATTGTAGGAAATTTAATTCTCTATAAATTTGGTACTTAATTATTTTTTTCTAGGATGCACCATTTTCGGAAAATAATTTTTTTAAAAATAATTTATCTTGAAACAGTGCGTCCAAGAAAAAAATGATAGAATAAAAATTTAAAGAATTAAATTTCCAACAGATTTATTTAGTGCATTTTTTCAATATCTGTAACGGTTTACGATTTACAAGCCTTTAAAAATTAACCTTCTTAATGGTTATACTTCAATAACTTCTTACACGGAGAATGTCAACTTTTGATGGACTTTAACGCCTAAAATGCTTAAAATATTAAAAAAATGAACTACTAGGTGTACAAAATGAAACTCGGCTAAAATCTGCAAAATTCAAAACCTGTGGCTGAGTTTCATTTTGTACACCTAATAGGGGACAAAATTCATACCAAAAAAAAAGTGCTGCAATCGAAAAAATGATCGAAATAAAAGTTGCTTTAAATTGAGCGTAGAATCGATTAAAAACATAAAAACATAGGGTTCCCTTTTACAATATTGCAGTTTACTTTTGTTTATGACCCATTTGGCTTAATTTTAGAGCAGGTAATATGTAGAGTTGGCTCAATTCAATAGCTTTGTTCTAACGAAGTTTGAAACTGTTTTGTAACTCCTGGAGCATGCGCAGAAGGATTTGGACGTCAAATACGGCGTTGTCCGTCAAATCTGAATTCGCCTGATGTCAAATGAGACGTCCAAATCCTTTACGCATGCTCTAGAAGTTTCAAACTGCGGTTGGAACAAAGCAAGTAGGTCGATTTTTTGTCAATTTGTGGAAATCAAGCATTTTTTGTTATTTTAAGAATTTTAATTCCTACCTACGTAGAGTAGCTTTAATAACGTAATTTAGGATATTTATCTAAAAATGTGTACAAAATAACGGAAAGCCTCTCGCCTGAGGGGTTGATTACGAGAGGGGTTTGAGGAATTCGAAGGGGTGAGGCGTGGTTTTTCCTCCCCTTCCGACCACCCCTTTAATTCGAACGGCCTCCGTCTGACTCTGTATATAAACAAGATTTCGTTTACGGCCTAAAAAACACCCTCCTTCTGCGACTCGTCACATCTACGAGTAAATTAGTTTAAAACCGCTCGGCGTAAACATCGGTTGACACGTGGATGCTTTTAAGACAAGGAGCTTTTGTCGACGCCGAACTTTCTCATAAATCATGTGTTTACACGTTTCAAAAAAATGAGGAATCTCCCAGATTTTTCATTGGCCGATCCTCAATTAAAATGGTGAAGTGGTGGAACTAAATAGTTTGTAAACGATTTTAACGTTTCAACAATTTTCGTGAATATAAAAGAGAAAAAGACCCGCATGCACTTGTAGACTTGGGCCTAAATCTGTTAGAGTTTCTTTGAGTACAAAAGGAAAATGAATTGTGAACTCTGTAGTCCCTGTCGAGTACTCTTTCATTTCACACCCGCTACAAATCCCACGCCCTTTTACACTCCGACGCCTTTCCGACCATTATTTCTTCTTCTGGAGAGGGGGCTCTTTTATTCCCTCGAGGGGGTTGAAAATTTATCATTGGCGTAAATTCATGATTAGGCAGTAAATTTTTCTTTCATGTTTGTTTCCTTCAATTTTGTTTTTTGTTGTTCTCACGAAGACAAAGAATCGGAAAACACCAACAAACAAACACATTAATTACAGAAAACACTTCCAGTTTACAGAAAACACTTGGCAAATGATTTAACATTTTCTTATCCCCAGACAAAAAAATAAAATTCCCGAGAGCGATTTTTGATCGTCAGTTTTTTATGGATTTGCTAGGATGGTGGCGTTTCCTGGGGGTGAAATCCACAAAAAACTGAAGATAAAAGCACACTGGGATTAAAACCAACCAAAAAAAGGGATTTTGATTTTCGAATTTTATTTGTATTATTTAGGTGTACAAAATGAAACTCAGCCACTGCACAGGGTAAATTTGAATTTTGTAGATTTAGCCGAGTTTCATTTTGTACACCTAGTAGTTCATTTTTTCAAAATTTTGAACATTTTAGGCGTTAAAGTCCATCAAAAGTTGACCTTCTCCGTGTAAGAAGGTGATTGAAGTATAACCATTAAGAAGGTTAATTTTTAAAGGCTTGTAAATCGTAAACCGTTTCAGATATTGAAAAAATGCACTAAATAAAATCTGTTGGAAATTTAATTCTCTTTAATTTTATTCTATTCATTTTTTCTCTAGGACGCACTGTTTTCAAAAAATTACTTTCCGAAAATGGTGCATCCTAGAAAAAAATAATTAAGTACAAATTTAAAGAGAATTAAATTTCCTCCAATTTTTATTTAGTAGGTGTACAAAATCAAACTCAGCCTCAGGGTAAATTCGAATTTTGTAGATTTTAGCCGAGTTTCATTTTGTACCTAATAGTTCGTAGAAACGGATGCTCAAGTCCGTTCCGTGTGGCCTGGCGAAGATTTTCATTCTTTCCGGGAGAAAACCGTTCAAAATAACGCATTTTACACCCTAAAGCAGTCAAACACAAAAAATATGAATTTCGACATAAAAATCTGTAGTTCACCATAATGCGTTTGGTATGATGCACTAGAACATAAAGCTCTCAAAGTTCAAAAATTTTGAGCATAATACAACATAAAGCGTTCGCCATAAACGACTTTTTAAATAAATGTAAGTCGTCATAAAAAGATTACTAGTCACCATAAAAGCCTCTCTTTAAACTTGTAGTTTCGCCATGAAACTGGTTCTGTCGTTTCACCATAAACTACATCTCACCATAAACTAGGGAAAGCGAGCATGCCAATTTTCGCCGTTTAAAACGCGACTATGGCGAAACGACAAAAACCTTAAAACTCGACAGTTCACCATGATGCAATTCAACATAAAGCATCTCACCATAAACTAAGTAAAGCAAGCAGGCAGAAAATGGGATCAGCTCGTTTTATCTTAACTTAACTTTTTCCTCTCGCGAGGATATGGGAATTGCATTATGGTGAACTGTCAAGTTTTAAGGTTATTGTTTTTGGTTTTTAAACGGCGAAAAAAGGCTTCTTTTAATTTAATTGCTATACGCAAATTGATTTTAATATCAAAAAATTAACCAATAATAGAGGAAGAAATGACTGTGATAACGGGTATCTCACGACGCGTTTCGGCTTAAAAACTCATATCGCCCGGCAAACTTGACGTTTAAAACTAGGATTTTGCTTGAGACGGAATGCTACCCAGAAGTTTGGGGGAGAGATTGAAGGTTTTATTCACATGAGAAAGTTAATTTTAAGGTTTCAAGTTTTTAAATTAGTCATTTAAAATTTATAGTCATTCTTTAAAAAAAATCAAGAATATTTTTACCATTTAAAAATTTATTCGAAAAAAGGACATTTATCATACGTATGAAACGTTAAAAAAAACTCACTATAGAAAGAGAAATGGACATCCAGTTTTCTAGCACCACAAAAAAAGAGAAAAATAAAGACAGGAAAAAAGAAGATTCAAAAATTTATTGTCTAAGGTCGTAGAAAAAGACTCGGTCAACGAGTTATATGACACAAAACGTACATTTAAAATCAAATTGTATTCTCGGGAGTGATATACAAGTTGTGAGATGATATCTAGGAGCCGGAGAGTCCCGGCTGTATTATTTATTAGGAGACACAATATTGTTTATTTTTGCCTTAGTCACCCGAGTACACTCCCTAAACGGGTTTTTACGTTCCCATTATAATTTCCAGGGTGCTATATTGTTTCCGTTCATGTTTCTACCTTTTTACATAATTGTTCCAAATAAAATGAACGACGTTTTTTTTTTAAACGTCCATAAAGTTGAAATCTAACTCTTTATGTCTTCGTTCTTTATAGTGGGGGGGAAAAAACGGGTCGTTTTGATACTTTAACGATTTTTTAAAATGAATTTTTTTTTTGTCTCTCGAGTTTTGTTAGATTATTGGATTTCTATTCAAATGAAATAGAAAAAAAAATTTGAATCGCAGATATTTTATTGCCGTTTTATGTTATAAGTGAAAAAATTGAAATGGTAATTTTATGCGCGAGTAAATAAAAAGCGTCGGAAACATAATAGTTTTTCCATCCCTGATATCGAAATTTCAGTATAATGTTAGAAAAAGTGAAGGTATTCGCCCAGTTAGGCCACACGGAACAGGCGAGAACACCCCAAATTTCTCCCTACTAAAAGAAAATTGCAACTGTGTAGTGTTCCGGAAAAATACGACGGTACCGCAGACAACATTATCAGCAACTTGACTGGAAGACGTTTTTAGGACCATAAAGTAAAGGTGTTAATAACTTCTCTTTTTATGTCAAAAGTTTTGTTGAACACCGTTCAACATAACGCATTTCACCCTAAAGCAGTCGAACATAAAAAATGTGTACTTCGACATAAAAAAACCCGACGTGAAGGGTTCACAATAACTTCTTTAAGGAAGTTAAAAATCTGTAGTTCACCATAATGCGTTTCATAATGCAATCGAAATTAAAGCTCTCAAAAGTTCAAAAATTATGAGCATTGCATTTCACATAAAGTGTTTCGCCACAAACGACTTATTCAATAAATTCATGTCGACATAAAAAAGTGCAATTCACCATAACGCTTCTCAGCATAAGCCTCTCTTTAAAATGTTGTTTCGCCATAACGCAGTTTCTGTCGTTTGGGCATATACTTCTCACCGTAAACTAGCGACAGCGAAAGAGCAAGCCTACTTTCGCCGTTTAAAATGCGACTATGGCAAAACGACAAAAAACCTTAAACTTGACAGTTCACCATAATGCAATTCGAATAAGCATTTCACCATCAACTAGGAAAAGCAAGCCGGCAGCCGGTACTTACACTTTTCGAACATCAAGTGGGACGAAAAGATAATGGGGCTCTCGAGGACCTTATCGGGAATCCCTTTACATTGTATCGGACCTGTTTGAAAAAATGTCAATCCCCTCTATAGACCCCCTCATTCCCCGCGCACACATATACCTTCCCCATTGTTGTCATCAATACGCCAAGACATTTTTATCAATATTTTTTACCTTTTTATCAAATAAAAAAAATGATATCTCATTTTTCTTTATGTTTCTTATTTATTTAAATTATTATTTTTCAAATTATAACACAAAAAACAAAGTTTTTATAATCGATTATTTTTAAGTGAAAAATTCTTAATAAAATGAAGAGGAGGCTTAGACAAAGGTGGTTGATAAGGTTGACAACCATTGTGGTCTCTAAGGTTGGCCCTGGCACTGTTGTTTGATCAACTCTTAATAACCACTCCACTTGAGGGCAGTCGCAGTGACCTTCCCAACCTCTCGAGCCTTAGATTAACCCATCTGGACCCCCTTCAACTTTTCCTTCCGCCCCTTAATGGAACCTTTATAAGTTCTTAAACCAAACGTTTATAAACATTATTAAACGAAATAATATTAAGAGAGATGTAGATAAAGGGCACATCTCAAAATGAATACTTTCGGGAATTCCCACTCCTTTGGCCGCATAAGGACTTATACTGCGCTCTAGAGGGAACTGAAGCACTATTGATTTTGGGATAAGATCAACGTAGAGGGTGCTCTGTAGAGCGTTTATTAAGTTCTGAAAACGTTGGGCGTATTTCAAAAATCCGGTTTTGATAAGTTTGGTCGTAGAATGAAGAAATATGAAGAATAAATGAGCAAAAAGCCCTCAGGAGATAATTTGATTTGAAGGATAAAGGGACTTTTCCATGATCCAATTTTTTAAAGCATATTTCCTTTTATAAAAAGAAAAAGGAACCCCTATTTTCAAGATTTATTAATCGCCTTGTCAACGTTTTCCTAATAAATTACAACAATTTATTCTTTGACAACTTGATTTTGCGCTCGAACCTAAATAAATGGGGCGAAAGGGTAATGAAGAAAAATTTCAACTCTTCGAACGCGTTCGAGGGTAAAAGATGAAAGGCTTATTAAAGGCTTGATTACGAAGTTGTCAAGTTCGACAAGGATGACTTACGATCCCTTCGGAACACTCTATCAAAAGCAAAAATTGATTATTTTACCCCCTCGATTTTCATACAGATTTTTTTAAAGCTAAAAAAGTAAACTGAAGCAAAATTTTATCGATGACCGCCTTTCCCTGGGGCTTTTTAGTGCTTCCGGGTAGCCTTTAACTATCTAAGTCTACCCTAGAGCCTATTTCATCTTCCCAAAGAAGGAACCGATTTTTCCCTTTTTTGACCGATTTTCCCAAAGGCGTTTGGGCCTAATTTTCGTTTTTCTTCCTCTTCCCACCTATAGCCCATTTGAAAAATCGCATAATCGCTTCAACTTTTCAGTTTTTATACTCCTTAGTAATTGGATTTTTTTCCATAGAAACCAGATGACATATAGGCCATTTTCTTATCGTATCCTTTCCCCTTTAGGGAAATCACGGTTATGTAGTAAATGTTCGCATAATAGTTCTACGCTCGGCGAAAATCGTCTGGCGGCCTTCCAGCCCATTCGTTCCCTTATCTCCTCTGAAATAGTTAAAAAGGCTTCTATGTCGGAAGAGCGGAAAATTTATTGTGTTTTAGGTAGGTTTATGTCTTTCCAAAGGGACAAAAATGGGGTAATAACGTTTTTAGTCCATTTAAACAATTATCGGTTTATTTTGACCTCAAGATCTTAGTATTCTGGGTTGAAACTATCGGATTGGAAATTCTGCAGTCGGATTTCGTCCCTCAATAGAAGAGAAACGCTTTTCAGGAAAAGGATTAAGTCTTTCCAGGTCAGTTAGCAAGCAAAGACCTTTCCAAGTCGACAAAATCTTTAAAAATTGCACCACCTTTTTAATAATACGATTTGGAAGCTTCGTTAACTTCTATTTTTCATGTTTCAGATAAACCAAAGTTGGATACTCGGACCGGAATTATGTGACATGTGGACTATCCGATGTATTGTGTTGCACGGCGTCAATCCCCATCTTGTCGCAATTGCCATTGACAGGTACCTTTGTCCTTAATACAAATAGAACAAGCCTATAATAAACCACAATATCTAATACATGAAGGGGCTCTATTATGAGCTCATAGTACGGCATCGTCACGGTCACTATTAAAATCGATATTTCGTTCTCAATCATCATTTCTACGTTTTTTTGAAAAAAATTGTAATTTTTTTACGTGTTTTTGGGTAAAAACCAGGGGTCAAAAATGTCGCTCTTTGCCGATAGATCGTGGGAAAAATGTAGTTTCTTGGACAAAAAATAATTTATCCAGGAGGTAGTATTCCCACCATGAACTGATAAAAAATAGAAACAACGCGCAGGCGCGAGACAGGTCAACACGCATTCGCTAGCTTTCTATTTTTAGTTCCCGCGTTTTTTCAAAAATTTTGGGTTTAGGCTCATCTCAAAGATGAATTTTTGAAAAAACGCGGGAACTAAAAACACATAAAATCTCGCGCATGTGCGTTGTTCTGGTATCGTAAACTCACAAGTACCAAAAATTATATACGTGGCGATTAAAAGCCGGTAGAGTAAGAGGGCGAAAACTTCGAAAGTTCAAAAAGAACTGTTTTATTTGGTGGAAAACCACGAAAAAGTCATTATAATCGGGCAAAAAGGGTTTCTCTTCACCGAAAGTGTTTTATACGAAAAGTGGACTGTAATTTTTGCTTTAAAAAGGGTGGCTCGAAGTTTAAAATAAAAAAATAGGAAAATTAGTACTTACAATTGCGGCTCTGCTGATGGGCCGAATTGCCTTTTGATTCTATCTCGAATAATTTAGTGGTCGATATGCCGGGTTTCACCGATTGTGAAAGAAAATCAAAGAAAAACGAACTTTTCACTACTTACAATTATGAAATGAGAAAAACGAACTATCTTGTTCGGGCAACTCGACACGACTGACTAGTGACTATAAAAATGAAAAGTGAAGCTATCTGCTAGTGGACTTTGGCCCTTTTCTTAGAACCAAAGATTAACGTTTAAATTTAATATTGGATGCCATCTATTGGCCTACAATTTAATTGGCGTGAACAGAAAGATCTAAAATGTCGTAAAATTGCGAAAACCCAACGAAGACAGTGACGTGGCTTGTCGGCCAATAAAATGAGAAAAATCGCTAAAAATTCAGTTTTTCGAGATGAGGCCTGGAAATCTCCCTAAAATTGGGTGAAAAAAGGTGTATGTAACTTTCACCCCTCCTAACATGTTGGATAGGTCCTCCTTTAAGTGCTGCAGGAGATAAAGGTTTCCAGCTGCTCATTTTAGAGATTCCAAGGGGATAAAATGAGCAATTTTTACGATTATCTCGTTTTTCCTTCGCCCCTGCTGAGTTTAGATAGCCTTAGAATCACAAAGATCACAGGTCTTTATCGGGCGCCTGGAGGCGAGAATAAAAAGTAAAAGTTCTTCGAATGAAGGCTAAAAAATCCGTTTCGGGCATATTTTAAAGGTCTAAGAACTACATTTTTCAGGGAGTACTTATGAGTTAGTTGTCCTTTAGGTGGCAAACTGTGCTAAGTTTCTATCATTTTTGTTAATAATTTTTAGTGTTTATTCAAAGAATTCAGTATTTGGAAATGAGAAGAAGAAAAGATAAAATCGATGGTTTAATCTTGAAACCAGATAAAAGAAGAAAAACGTACTTATAAGAGATTCTGAAAACAAGAATTAAAAAGTCTTGAAAGGTTGTCTTTGTTGGAAGAGGCCTCGAGAGGTAGGGAGGGGTAGTGAAGGATGAGTTAGGTCCTGGGAAGGGAGTAAAACAAAGAGCCTCTTTTCCTAAAGTTAACGAACCCTCGAGAACGCAGGAGAGCTCGCCGAGTGAAGTAGTAAAGAGACCAACAACCAATCATGGACGCGGAGCCCCGTAATCATCTAATTAGACCACTTTTACCCTCCCCAAGTAATTACCAAAGAGTAATTAAATTTTAATCGCTTACTTTCCTACATTCCCTAAGCTTTCACAACCTCTATTTTATTTAATTAATGATGAAAGTTTACAAGTGCAAATTTCAATATCAATTTTTTAGTGCACTTCATCCAGAAAATTAGCACCTAAAATGCGAGGAATAAAAATCTGTCGACAGCTGCACTCAGAATTTTCAATGACTTTCTAAATATAGTCAAGTTTGTACTCATTCATTTTTGACTAGCAGACTGAAAAGCCCTTTTATTTTACTAATACCACTGATTCTACTACTCACTTTCACTGATTTTACTAATGCCAAAAAGGGTCAACAGATTTACGCAGTGATACGTGGGATTTTAGTTCCTTTGGGCAATTTCAAAAATGGTTTTTTTCATATTTTGGGATTTGAAAATTTAAAACATCTAGTTTTCGAAACATTTCAGGATATTTCATGTTTTTCTCCTAAAATTAAAGGTTTCCCGAAAACCGATGTACCAATATTAATAGAAAACCTACCGTTGGAAAGCTCTTGGATAGCTGCAAATCATAATTTGGAGCAAAGCCTAAATATCCTCTAGTTTTCGAGATATTAGAGGATATAGCTGGATTTTCATACTGTTTTGCTTATAGTTGAAGATTTCTCGAAACGGATGGTCGTATCTTTATGAAAGTATATGTTTTAGAAAGTGCTTAGATAGGAGCACAAATCCTTAATTAATGGCCGAATCCCTAAAACCACTGGTTTTCGAGATATTTGAGGATAATGGTGGATTTTCAGTTGTGCCTAAGATTTTTCTCTAAAAAAAATTTTTAAGATAGCGACGAAAAGAAGATTGGCATAGAAGTGTTTCACTGGCTACGGTCAGCCGGCACGACAGGTAATCTTATTTTGCTAAAGACCACTTTGGCTATGCGGGATCAGGAAGAACCCTTCTCAAAAACAGCTAATGGAGGTTAATCCAATAACTTTTCTTTTAGAAAGAGAAAATCAAATATTCTCAGCTAGTATCGGTAAGGGCTTCAGGCTCGTATCACTCTTTTTCCGATGTTCATTTCGACATCGCTCTATTTACAACTTATTATTATTTCATCCCCGATACGTACGCACTCGAAACGTGACCGGAGACCGTAATATTCACAACTCAACCTTCCCCCACACGTTCCATATTTTCCTAACAAAACAGACTGACGGCTTTGAATTTTTCACGTTCCCGTCGAGATTTTATACGGATTGAACATCTCGCCGTTTCCGAGATAAACCCTTACGCTGCAGGGTTTGCTCGAAAGCGATAGCGGATACGAATTATAACGTTGCCTAAGTTAAACAAATTTCTGATAACAGGCGTTTTATGCTCGTTTTGATTGGTTAAGAATTACCGATTTAGTGTGGTTGAAGAGTCAAACAGTTTTTATCAAATATCTCGAAAACTATGAGGTTTACTACATAAAATATCAAGTAGTCGGGGGCGAAGTTTTCTTCTTGTTGAGTACCTAGTAAAATTATGATATTAAAGGAACAATTTTTCAGATATTGGGCGGTGACGAACGTAGATTATATACACAATAGAAATCGGAGTCGTATAGTGACGATGATCGTGATGATCTGGACGCTGGCGGGTATCGTCTCTCTCGCTCCACAGTTCGGTTGGAAAGATCCGGACCATCTCGAGCGAATCAACTTACAGCAGAGATGCCTCGTTCTCAAGACCTCGGCTACCAGATCTTCGCGACATGCTCAACTTTTTACGTCCCACTCATGGTCATCCTCGTCCTCTACTGGAAAATATTTCAGACAGCAAGAAAACGTATAAGGAGACGTCGTACGAAACAAACAGCGGACGAGAAAAAAGGGAAAAACGGCGGGAAGTTCAGTTTCTTTTCAAAAAAGAGGTAAATCCTTTTTTTCTTACATAAAAATCATTTCAGAATTTTTTAAAAACTTTCTCTTTTTCTGCAGAGCTGGATTTGAAAACTCTCCTTAATTCCCGGTGTAACTTTTCTTTTAGGGCTAGAAAGGGCCTCGGAATAAAGAATTATGTCACGTTTTTTCCATAAATTATTCCCCATTCCACCCCCAGGTAGGCATCAGATAAGTGCCCAGGGTCTACCGCGGTGTCAATTCCAACTTTGGTAAAAGACTCGTGAAGGATTTTATAAACTTTTCGTTTTTCCAGGCGATGAAAGTCAAATGCTCAACTTGTACATTTTCACTTAAAAACAATTTGGGGGGATGAAAGTTAAGTCTCGAATTTTATCTTATATTCTTGCTTTTCTTTTAGACTGATGGGTGACTGGGAAAGTAAAAAGGAAGTAGCCTTAGTCGAAGGTTCAGTCTGCGAGACGGACACCGAAAAAGGAGGAAGCGGTGAAGGAGCGACGACCGCGTTTACAATAACGACAAACCACGGCTCAGGAGCTGTCAGTCCTGAAAGGTAACCTTTACGCAAAAAAAACATTTTTATCAAACGAAATTGTAGATCAACAGCAGAATTGCCGACGAACAATTCGAAACCTCCTCCGGCGGTCGTCCAGAAGACGAAGCGGGATACGAAAAAGGAGACGATGGAAGCGAAAAGGGAACGTAAAGCGGCGAAAACGCTTGCGATCATCACCGGTGCCTTCGTAGTCTGTTGGCTTCCCTTTTTCATAATGGCCCTACTCATGCCGCTCTGCGAAACGTGCTACATCAACGAATATTTAGCTTCTCTTTTCCTCTGGCTCGGATATTTCAACTCGACACTAAATCCGGTCATTTACACCATTTTCAGCCCGGAGTTCAGGCAGGCTTTCAAACGAATCCTATGCGGAGTAAGCCACTCCCGTTCAAGACAACTTAGATAAAGTTTTTATTTATTTTATAATACCTTTTTTTATAAAATTTCATGTTTCTCCACATTTTTTACTATTCCTAAAATAAATTTAACTATTTTTTCTCAAAGAATCTGCTCCAATGGCGTCAAGAAACTTTCCAAGATTTTATTTCATTTTTATCAAAACAGACCAATTTTTGTATTTCTAGTTCTGTTTTTCTACTAGTTTTTAAGTCCAGCGATAAATTTTGACAACGTCTCTTGAATGGATTACAGTAAAAAGATTTGAGCAGTGGGTTTGCCAGAGATACGGAAAAGAAGGGTGACTTTTTTGTCAGTTTTTATCAAATATCTCGAAAACTATGATGTTTAGCAAAAAAACGAATAAGAACAAAAATAATTTCCGTAACATTTTCTACAAAAAGTATTTAGCACATAACCATGCTTATATGAACAGTTTAGGAGTTGTAATCAGTCAAATCTTTACTCTTAGGATATTTTAGACATATCATCAGATAACTCGAAAACTACTGGTCCTAGCGAGAGACTAAGTACAAAATTTATTTATATAAAACGACTTATAAATTTTTTGTCATAGAAACAATAGGTTAGGAGATATGGTATAAAATCCTGTGTAATTTTAAATTTCAAGAAATTCTCCTCGCTCCGAAGCCGTACACTTTTGCAAGGATATGTGCTGAATACTTTTTGTTGAAAATGTAACTTGGTTTATTTTTATATTTCACATTTTTGGGCAAAGCCTCATATTTTTCGAGTAATTTGATTTTTTTTTAAACCGCTTTTTTCGTTAAATCCAAGTGTGACGGTTTAACTCATTTTGGGCATCAGATTGAACATCGGCGTTGTACTTTTAAAAGAACTTTCTTCTGACTAATTTTTTCTGTCAATTTACACAAACCATCGACTCTGCAGCGCCAAAAAGCTTCTCTTCCAACTGATTCTACTGGAAAAAATAGACACATTTATTTTATGGAATGTGCTAAAATTAAAAAGAAACATTTTGATGTTTTTATAATCTTCTTATAAATAAGTAAAAATGGGTTGTTTAGAAGAAAACAAGTTAGGTAGGAAAATAATTTTCGTTTTTTGACCTTTTCCTCAATGATCCTGTCAATCTCCAAAGAGTCCCATGGGGAATGACAGTGTCTAAATTCTTTTTCTTTCATCATATCCAAAACATATCAGTTCCTTAATTTTATTTCCTAAAACTTCCAATATGGCCTGTTCTATGTGATAAGTTACATTTTTTAAAGAAAACTGCCATTTTTGTTTTAAATTAATTAATTGTAGTAAGCGGAATTGTGATTATGCTATAACCTAATATAACCTATCAGTGTCTAGATGTTATGTAGAGTAGAACACCATTTTGTTTTTTAAAAATTAAAAGCGCTTAACTATTTGTGTAAATATTTCGCTAATTAGTTTAAATTTATTTTTTATACATTAACTTAAATTTTATTTCTCTCTATCACTGTTGTATATAATTTATACTAAAAAAATGTACAGTTTGTAAATATTCAATATGTTTTTAAAAAAAAGAACTTTTTCTTTTCTTTTTTAGATAGTTTTACAAAAGGCATATTATATTTTTTGAAATATATATGTCGTTAACCCCCAAGTTCGGAAGGAATATGGGTATACTCGTATATGAGAATGTATAATAATGTAACATTTTATTTGTCATTTTCTTTCGCCTGTGCCAAGCGTAATGTAAAATTTTCCTGTATATTAGAATGTTCGATATAGATAAAGTATGTGTATAAAAAGGAAGATAGCCCTTGCCCAACACCCACGGACAATAAAGAAAAATTATAGTGAATTTTTAGTGTTCTTCTCGTTCCAGTTATAGTTAAGATGTTATTGTAATTATCAATTTTAGCATTGTAAAAATACAGAAATATTCCGGATTATTTAAAATTTATTACTTCTTTTATGGAATACCAAGTACAGATTCAAAGCAAATGATATATTTGGAGTTTTCTTAGGTTTTTCGATGGTAAGTCCCTCCTTTTTCCTGATTTTAGGGGAAATATTAAACAAAAATAAATCACTTATAAAATTTCATTGTAATCTTCAATATCACAACAGCGCAAAATTAGGTTTCAACAATGATAAAATATCAAAATTTGAACAAAATCAGGTATTATAAGCCCTAAACCACAATACAGTCTTTTTATTATACATATAAAATTTATAAAAATGGAAAATAAAATAGCAGATTTCTCGAAGGAAAAATACTGATAGGGTTAAAGCGATAGGGATTGTTGCGCTTCTAAAATGCAAAATTAAGTACAGTCTTAAAGGGTCAGGCTCGAGGTTTGAAGGTTGATTTTGGCTCGAAGAGTTTCTTGACGAAGTAAACCTGGGTGAGAGAGGCCATGACGATGACGCAGATTTGAAGTAACGACCATCGCTGGACGTAGGTGTTGTTGTCGATGAGGAGATTGTAATGGCGACCTTCCATTCCACGGAAGTGATTTTGATGCATCAGCATCGTATGATATTCCGCTCAACTGTCTGGATCCAATTCTGAAAAATCAAATTTAAGAATACTCAACAGTGAGGTAAAATCAGGTGAATAAGGGACAGATCTTTCAATTTAAGAGAAAAGTTTTTTTTTGAAATTAGCAAAATGTTCTATCTGGGAAAAAAAGTGGCACTGATTTGAGCCTTGAACTAGGACCAGCGGTTTTTGAGTTTTGGATGATACTTCTCATAAACCTCATAAACCGTTCACTTAAGGAAGGTGATAGCCTAAATACTTTTTGTGGGAAATTTTTACACATATTTTTTAACTTAATATTTTTGCGCTAAACCTCATAATTTTTGAGATATTTGATATAACTGATTTAAAAAAGATTTTATGGTTTGTAGCTCCTAAACCGTTCACTTTTGCAAGGTGGCAGGCTAAATACTATTTGTAGGAAATTTAATTTAGATTATTTATTAACTTAACATTTTTTGCGCTAAACCTCATAGTTTTTGAGATATTTGATAAAAACTGATTTAAAAAAGATTTTATGGTTTGTAGCTCCTAAGCTGTTCACTTAGCAAGGTGATGGCCTATATACTTTTTGTAGGAAATTTAATGTAGATTATTTTTTGTCTTAATATTTTAAGTGCTAAGCCTCATAGTTTCTGAAATATTTGATAAAAATGATTTTAAAAAGACTTTTTGTCATCCTTCTCCACCAAACCTAGGCTCAAATTACTCATGGAGTATTTTCTCAAAAAATTCCTACTGAATGAGAGGTTTGGCCTTTTTGTATACTACAAATAACTTACAGTGAAATTTTCAACCGTAACGTCCAAAGCTTCCAGCTCTTGAGAATACTGATCCCACTGATCATACCTACAAAAAATCATTTAGCTTCTTTTTTTCACCCAATTTAGAGGCAAAATTCTACCTAATGACAGTCATGTAGAGATTGACAAGTTTGTCTGCAAATCTGGAAAACTGGTTATCGACACAAACGTGATAATAACCGCCGGTAGAATGCTGATCTTGATATTCGGCACTCGCTTTCCACTCGTACGGTAAAACCAATTGGCCACTCGGATGACGAACAGCAAAACCAGCCATACCATCACCTCCTCGTAAAACCTTTAAAAAAATTTAAAAATTTTATCATGCTTTAACTGTTTTTACCTGGAAACTGACGTAAAAAGTAGCCCCGGATTTACATATTGATAATAACAGTCTTCTTTACCGGGGTCTATGTGGACTTTGTAGTCCATCGCGACAGCCGGAAGATTCGTCCATTCTAATTGGCATTCGATTAAGTTCAAAAGGGCGAAAACGAACAATAAAATAAATTCGACCTTTTTAAATATGAGAAACATAATTACTAAAAAAGGGCTACATGCGATAAAGTGTGTCAAATAACTAGAAAGTGAAACGTCAATCTTTGAAAATCTTAAGTGTTTACTTGGAAGGTAACATATACAGGTGTACCAAAGTAAATTTTATTAACAAAATATATCCCTCTGAGGGAGAGGGAGCCTTTGGGACTCCAGTCCTTATTTGTGAACGTTCCTTGAGGATCCCTTTGCCCAAGGTTTCCTTAAAAATCCTTCCTTGACATAATTTTCGCCTCCCTGGCTGGTCAAATAACCCTATTTTGATTTTTAAAAGAAATGTTTTCCCAAGTTTTCTGGTCTAACTTTTGGCTAATAAAATGAAAATTTCAAGGTAAGTAATTTTTCCAATTTTTCAATATTAAAAAAAAACTTTAAAAACTACAGCGAATCATATATGTTTAAGATGATGCCAATGCTAAAAAGCCCTAAACGATTTATTAGGTACATAAATTTTAGTTTTCAAGGTTGGTAGTGTTGCTACGATCGCATGTACGTTTTGTTAACAATCCGAAAGGTTATGTTACACATTAGAATTTAAAGTTTCATGTGAACTTTATCTAGTAATTTAAAACATATATTTTTATAAGAAATATTCTCATATTTGACATCGATCTATTTTTTAGTTTTTAAAATTACTAAATTCATGTTTTCATAAGATAAAAACCAAGATTCATACCGGCGTTTTGCAGAAGTGTTTAAGGATTGAGGTAATGTATTTTAGGTACTATTTAAGGTCCTTTTGATCCTATGGGTTCTTGAAGATAAATAAAAGATGCAATACCTTGCTAGACTGTTTTGGAAATGGGTTTTGAGACCTCATTGGCCTTCTTGGTTGTGATACCTATGAAGGGTTAAAAGATTAGTGACTTAGTTGTGATACCCTTGATGGACGGTTTTTGTAAGTAGGTCGTCCAGATCCTGTTTGGGGTCAAGACTTAAGTGCAAAAGTTGTGATACCCTTGCAAGACGATTTTTGGAAGTATGTCTTCCAGACCCTGTAGAATTAACCCTTTCGAGACCGCGTCTGACGCGGATTCTCTGCGCTACTGGCGCAGCACTTTTCCCCTCTCTTTGCCCCTCACTTCCCTACCCCCCCCCCCGCCCAGCAAAGCACAGAAAGCGACGAGTGATGCGATCATCACGTAGTTCATTTCTTCCCCAACAGATTGCCAGTTTTTGCATGTCGCTAGCGCCACAGGAAGCGAAGGTATTAAATTTTTTAGAGAGGCTTCCGCTGGCGCCGCTGGGCAACTAAAGTCGCCTGCGGTCTCCAAACGAAAAGCGCGAATGGCAACTATAGTACCTGCGGTCTCGAAAGGGTTAATAGATTAGTAGTATTTAAGACAAACCAATCTATTAAAAGATTAGTGACCTTTTTCTTAGCAAAAAGTTGTAATACCCTTGCTTGATGTAAAACCCGCAGGGTCAAAAGAGACCTTTGTCTTAGTTGTGATACCCTCGATGGACAGTTTTTTGAAAATAGGTCTTCCAGATCCGTAGAATAAAAGATGCATAAATGCTCATCATCAAAATTCATCTACAGCAAAGCCCTTTTACATATTTTTCTTTTGTTTTAGTGGAATGCTTTTGTGATAAAAAAGGACAAAAAAATATAAGAATAAAGATGTCGGAGTGCCGTGTGATAGGAAAAGACAAGATAATATTTGCGACGAAAGAAGACCACAAGACTCCTAGTAAAGTATCGCTTCCAGAGCCGGAGCAGCCACCGGGATTGATCCTCGATGACGGCTCGATAAACTGGAACTGCCCGTGTTTGGGCGGGATGGCGACTGGCCCGTGCGGAGTCCAATTTCGAGACGCTTTCACCTGCTTCCACTATTCTGAAGCAGAAGTCAAAGGGAGCGACTGCGTTGAAGCTTTCGCCAAAATGCAAAAATGCATGCAGAAATATCCGACCCTCTACGGCGGAAACGATGAAGAATTCGACAAAGTCCAAGAGGAGGTGGCCAAAGCAGAAGCTGAAGAGAAACCGGATAAAAATACACAACCATCATAGTGGCCCCCAATCATGAACAATCAAACTAGTCTACTAGTCCATTTAGAAAATACTTAAAAATATTAAACATTTTGTCAAAATTATTGGTTTTATTACCTTAATTTTGATCTTTTCGTTCTTTTTCTTAGTTTCTGTTCATTTCATTAATAAACTGTTTTGTGATATTTTGTTACTATAAATTTAAATAAAACTTTTAAGTTTATGTAAAAAGGGTGTTTAGGCATTCCTTTTTTCCTCAGTGGAAGATTGTTTTCTAGTGCCCGAGATTTTCTTCGTTTCAAAGCCTTTTTCTCTTCAGCCAAAAGACGCTCATTGAACCGAAATTTTGGATATCAAAATGAAAATTTGGTAAAAATGGATTTTTGGCCAGAACCTGAAAACATCCAAAATTTCGGTTCAATGAGTGTCTTTGGCTGAAAAACTGAGAAAAAGGCCTCAAATAGAAGAAATCCCAAAATCTCTGACGTTAGAAATTGATAGATCTTTACTTTTTCATTGAGATAAAAAGTTTCTAAGTCCCTTAAAGGACTTACAGGAAGATCAAATTAGACTTGCTTGACTTGTTCTTCCAACTGGTCTTTTTTTTTTCTTAACCAAGCCCATTCAGTCTTTCAGTCAACCATCACCAACAACTAAGGTAACAAAAAAAATACTTAAATTATGGACGGATTAAATTATTTAAATTAGTCCTGAGATTAAAATTACAAAACTAAAAATTAAAATGAGAATTAACAGGAAGTTACGGTTGATCAAAGAACGGGCGTGGGTTTCTATTTAATTTTTGAAGTCAATAAAGCATTATCGCTCCGTTGGTTTTTTCTTCGATCGCAGGTTTCGCTGCTTTTTTCTTTTCTCGGATTTCGCTTGTCGCTGAATAAATTAACGCTATGTTTAAAAGTTGGACCATTATTGAGACGATAACAAGCCTAAAAGTTAAAATTAATAAAAAATATTTTAAAATTAAATAAAAAAATACCAGTATGATAAGCCGAATGTGGCCATCCCTTCAGTGTTCCATTCTTTTCCATCGCCAGTTCCTATCACGTTGTAAACCAATTTGTTGAAATAAACGACCGTCCATAATGAAACGGCTCCAAATTGAAATAAGACTAAAGAAAAATTAGTGAAATGAAAATTTTTTTGTATTTTTTTACCTGATAAAATGTTCACTAGGTAAAGTCCTGGGATTCCCGTTAAAGTGGTGATAGGAGAAGTGGCGCTGTTGATGACCGCCAGAACAGCGGAGGCCGCGGCGAAAATAATTCCGCCACATACAAACGACTGTTCCGAGCCAAAGAGAATAAGCGTTTAAACTCCTCATTTCATCATCGACTAAAAATGAGACAATCAAAGGTAAAATGAAAATAATTAAAAGTTTAACATGAAAACAAAAAAGACAATGGAGGAAAAGAAGACAAAAAGTTCTGGACTAATTATTACGCTACTGAGATCTTCATATAGAAAGTTTGACACCCGTTATTATCTATGGGTTCACATTTATTTCTTCGGTTTTTATTCACAAAATGTAGATTAACCTAAAGGGAAACGAAATTTTCGGCTTCCAAGAGAAGCCAAAATAACACTTTTAAGGATGCAAATTTGGGGCTTTGAAAAGAGGCAAAAATTAAAACGGGCTTAGAAGAAAAGGTCACTTTGAGAACACAAGTGACATTCACAGGCCTTAAAGGGTGGCCAAAAATGACATTCAGGTCTTAAATAAAGGGCAAAATGAAATTTGGGGGCTTCAAAGAGAGGACAAAAATTTAATTTATGGTGCTTTGAAAAGAAGCCAAAAATTTCAAAAATTAATTTTATGGGGGCTTTGAATAGAAGGCAAATTTTTAATGTTTGGGGCTGTGAAGAGAGGCACAAAAAATTAAATAAGTAGCGTTCAGCTCTTTAATAGAGGGCAAAAATGAAATTTTGGGGAAATTGAAGAGTGGATGGCAATGAAATTTTGGGGGATTTAATGAGAGGCCAAAAATGAAATTTGGGGCTTCAAGAATGGCCAAAAATGACATTGTGAAGTCTTTAAATAGAGGCCAAAAAAGACATCGAAGGGAATTTGAAGAGTAGGAGATAATGAAATTTTTGAGGGATTAATGAGAGGCCAAAAAGAAATTTTTGGGGCTTTAAAGAATGGCCAAAAATGACATTTTGAAGTCTTTAAATAGAGGCCAAAAATGACATTGAAGGGAATTTGAAGAGTAGGAGATATGAATTTTTGAGGGATTAAATGAGAGGCCAAAAATGAAATTTTTGGGCTTTAAAGAATGGCCAAAAATGACATTTTGAAGTCTTAAATAGAGGCTAAAATGACATTGAAGGGAATTTGAAGAGTAGGAGATAATGAAATTTTTGAGGGATTAAATGAGAGGCCAAAAATGAAATTTTGGGGCTTTAAAGAATGGCCAAAAATGACATTTTGAAGTCTTTAAATAGAGGCCAAAATGACATTGAAGGGAATTTGAAGAGTAGGAGATAATGAAATTTTTGAGGGATTAAATGAGGCCAAAAATGAAATTTTTGGGGCTTTAAAGAATGGCCAAAAATGACATTTGAAGTCTTTAAATAGAGGCCAAAAATGACATTTAAGAGAATTTGAAGAGTAGGAGATAATGAATTCTTGGGAATTAATGAGAGGCCAAAAATGAAATTTTTTGGTGCTTTAAAGAATGGCCAAAATGACATTTTGAAGTCTTAAATAGAGGCCAAAATGACATTGAAGGGAATTTGAGAGTGATGGCAATGAAATTTTTGGGGGATTTAATGAGAGGCCAAAATGAAATTTTGAAGTCTTTAAATAGGCCAAAATGACATTTTGAAGTCTTTAATAGAGGCCAAAAATGACATTGAAGGGAATTTGAAGAGTAGGATAATGAAATTTTTGAGGGATTAATGAGAGCCAAAAATGAGTTTTCAGGGCTTTAAAGAGTGGCCAAACGTCATTTTGAAGTCTTTAAATAGAGGCCAAAAATGACATTTAAGGGAATTTGAAGAGTAGGAGATATTGAAATTTTGAGGATTAAATGAGAGGCCAAAAATGAATTTCAGGGGGAGTGGAGTGGCCAACAATGACATTTTTAAAGTTTTAAAGGGAGGCAAAAAATGAGATTTTAATCAAATTTGATGTAACGTTCGACTTACCATCAATTGGTTTAGTCCTTAGTCCAATTCCATAATTGAGATTCTTGACTCCGCAGAAAAGGGCCGAAGAAGATTTTCCCGTCGGATTCAGGTCTGTTCTCGATCCTCGCATTCGAGACGATCCAATACCTCGTTCCCAGCGAAGCAGCGAGAAGTCCGATACAAAGACAAGACCCGAGGAAAGTCAAAA